>JAGFMF010011579.1:896999-1027132 GCA_019455555.1 Galemys pyrenaicus | reverse complement strand
CCCTGCTCTCTGTGGTGAATCCTCTCACCACCCTCCCCCCACACCTCTGGCCTGTATCCCAGTGCTTGTATGCATAAATAAATAAATCTTTAAAAAAAATAAAGTAGGTTAGATCATAATGTTCAACAAATTAAAATATTCACTACTTGGTTCACTCTGACTTTGAGTATGTCATTGGTATAATTTAAAATTAGTTCCTTTTATTTCTTACAATATCTGAGTAGAACAATTTTTAACTGAATTCTGTTAACTTATCTTCCAAGCATCCCTTTCTCATCCCCAAAACATAAAATGATTGTGTTAAAGATGATTAGACACTCACAAGGAGAGATGGATGAAATACATCATTTAATGTTCTTTTGCTTTCTCTTCTGTTTCAATGAAGGGTATGTGATGTGAATCTGACAATTACTCTAAATCTCAGGATTTATTCTGTGTATGCTAGAAAAATGACATCTTTATTGTATCAGACATGAAAGATGGAGTATATATTACCATAAGCTTTTAACATAAATAGTAGAATCATAAATTCTTAGAATATAGCAGTAACTAATGTTTGATGATTAGGAAAGGAAAATAAAATAACTATTCTTTCTTAAAACTATTGATTTTGTAATCAAAATTTGCCCGCTGGTAGATTTTACCTCCCTCAAATTTCAATAGCATAAGCCAAGCAACCATACTTTTTATTAAGATACATACACATACACAAGGGCATAGAACTTAAAGATACGTCCCAATGAATTATTGCCCATGAAAATACTTTCCAGGGTAAGAAACATAGAGTCATCGCCACCCTCAAAGCTCATTAATAACATCTTTCAATCATTATCCTTTGTCCTCTTTATTAGAATCAAATATTCTACATTTACAGCAGTGATTAGTTTGGTCTATTTCTAAATTGTAAGTGCCTACATTCTTAAATTCTGCATTGATTTGTGGTTAGTTTCTGTCTATAAAATTATGTTCACTAGAGTTGTTGAATATTTTGTAGTAATTCATGCATTTTCACTGATGTTTCTGAATATAACAAAACAATTTATCTAATCAACTGCCGGCTGTTGATAGACATTTATTATTTCATGTGCCGTAAATATATTGTCTCCCTTTGTTTTGCATGCTTATTTTTATTTAGTCTTATAGGTTTTCTCATGAAGAACAATGCTCATAATTGTTAGGTGCCTCCATTATACCAATATTTTTTAGCAGTTACTCTTTTTAGCTTTTAAGAAAATCCACCACTCTGAGATAAAGAAGAAATTAGCCAAGGTCATCTTCAAAATGGTTCCTTGTTTAAAATTTATTTATATTTCAGCCTTGATAAATTTAACATTTGCCTAAGTTGTTTTGTCATAGTCAAATTTACTTTTTTGTTTTATTTCACCCACAAAGACATGCATTTGTTTCTGTCAAAGTCTTAGGGTCATCTCTTTGAAATTATAATAAAATCACTTTTGTACTATTTTTTTGATATAACATTTGTTAAAAAAAATAGTATACTAACACATGTTTTACTTATTTTGTTTTGAAGATTTCTAATGGAACATTTTGCTTTCCTTTTGTTTCTCATTTCACAACCAGAACTAAAAATAGAGTTCTAGGGACTCACTGAAAGTTGGGTGAGTGGCAATAGGGATTTGCATAAGGAGTTATTTCAAAATTACTGAGGAAGCAGTGTTTTGATTCCCCAATTTTTGGGGCGTCCCTATTAGATTTTCCAGTGTACACAGGTCCAAAGATTTGTCTGTTAACTCTCAAGGCTTGAAACATTGTAAAAACTATTCAGAATTCACTAAAGTTGACAAATGCCTTCAAGGTGAACATCAGAATCACAATTTATATTATGTTCCTGAGTTATAGCTTTCATTTAGATTTTGGCCTTGCTATTTCTTACATTTTTTGCCAGTTCAGAGATGCAGCTATGTTCATTTTTAATATTTCATTTTGCATTTATATTTGTTTTCAACAGCAATTTCAATCATAGTGCCAGAAACATATATACTATTTGATACATTGTACTGATTTTTGTTGAGGTTAAATCATAGCTCTTTTGGGCCTCCCTGGTGGCGCAGTGGGTTAAGCAACGCACTATGAAGCAAACCATAGCCGCTGCAGCATGAGTTCAATCCCTGCTGCCAGCCAGGCTGGGGACCCACATGGCGCTGCAGACCTCTCCTGTTGTGCCCGCTGCTCCCCTCAGCAGTGTACTTCCGTTGATCTGCCTGTTCTGCTCCCTGCTCTCTGTGGTGAATCCTCTCACCACCCTCCCCCCACACCTCTGGCCTGTATCCCAGTGCTTGTATGCATAAATAAATAAATCTTTAAAAAAAAATCATAGCTCTTTTATGTTTCATCCACCAAAGAATGTGATTAATGATAAAAATGAATTATCTTTTGACTAAACTTTTATTGACACTAAAAACATTTTAATTTTCCCAAATCATGACCCAGTATGTGGGCAGTTAGTCATCTCTGTAATATAACATAGCTGCACTAGTGGAAATGTCAATCAGATGAGAAAAATCCACCTATGTGCAGGTAAATATAGTAAAGCATTTTCTTATACATATTTTTATAGTCAATAGTTAATTCATTGACCATTTTAAATTTTAATTCTTTCAGGGAAAATTTTAATGTAACCTATATATTACTAAATAAAGTGCACAAGCATAAACATAGTATAAATTTTAGTAAAATAGACCCTGTATCTTTACCATCGTCTATTGGTCTCCATATCCTTGTCCCTGTCTATCTTTAAAATTATAATCCCTGACTGCTCCAATACTGTACTTCATTCTGATCCTCACACAGATCACAGCAGAAGCAAGTTTTTCCCTAACTAAATGGTTTTATACAACCTGTGTCCACTACATGAGATTCTTCCACCCATGTCTTCGCATGGCTCATACATACTTTCTACTTAGACATCATCTTCCCAAAGAGGTATTTTCAGATGATTCCCAATATAGCATATTAAAGCATACATATTTTTCCATTACCATTATCATCCTAGCCAAAATAGAACTTAACCCTATCGCTCAGTAATCCCACTCTGGAATAAATCTAAAAAACATGAAAGCATCAACACAAGAATCCTTATATTCCAAAATGTTCATAGCAGCATTCTGCACAAATGCTAAGAAATAGAAGCAACCTAAGTGTCCATGGACAGGGGATTGGATCAAGAAGATATCGTGTGTCCACACCATGGAGCATAACATAGCCAAATAAAAGGATAAAATGCAGCCATTTTCAACAAATTGGGGAGAGGACACTGATTTGATAGAATTATATGCAACAAATTAAGTCAGGATGATAAAAGCAATAATCAAATACTGAAAATTTACACAGCAGGCAATTCATTCAGTAACACAAACACCTTCAAGAACCAGTGGACACCAATAAACATTCTGAGGACTAGAGTTTAAGAGGGAGGCAAGAGGAAAAGGAACAAGGGAATCCATGGGATGGTGGGGGGGGTGATGGAATAAACATAAACATAATATGGAAAACAAAATAAAATCATGAAATTATGGAGACTGGAGAAAACAGGTAGTTGTGATTAAGAAAAAATTAAATCTTTTTTATCTTTTAAAAGTACTTTCACAGCAACGTCAAGTTTAGCTAAAAATAGTACTTAAGAGTATCTGCACCTTATTATCCATTTTCATTTTCAATTGGTAAGTTATTGTATGTCTCTTCAAAGAATCATTTTCTTTTTATCACTTTAATATCATAAGTTTATGATGAAAACAAAACCCGGAATGGAACTCATTGCAAAGTTAAGTGTTGAATGCAATACTGCTTTGTTACAAGTCCACAAAATGACTGTTTCCTTAAAACCTTAGCATGATGACAGAGAAACACTTATAAAATACAAATCTGTACCAATAGTAAAGGTAAAGGGTTTGTTTGAATAACTATTACAACATCCAAAATAACCAAAGTTAAGTTATACTTACTAAAAAAACAAAAAAAAAATCCAAAAAACAGATAAAGATAATATCGAGGGTTTAAAAATGCTTTTTCATTTTGTGACAAAAGTGCAATGTAGTAAGGGGAGGTCATGTAAAAGGGTCTCTGATACACTGCCTAATTTAAAAAGAAATAATGGTAAAGGACTCAATGTTTGTGTGATAGCAGATTTGTTTATATTCAAATAGAGGTTCTCAATACAGCTGGGAGGTAATATTGAGTGAAACATTAACTTCTGGCCAATCAGCCTTTTATTTTATTCTCTCTTTGGTTACATTTTCTGAACAATGGAGTTGAAGTATTGAGTTAGGTCATCAATGGGCAGATAGGAGAAATTTGTATAGAAAAAAAGGACATTGTAATCTATTAAATTATAACTATTTCTCACACTTGTCTCTTTACCAAAGTGACTATTTTATGTCTAAAACTTGGGAGACCCTCATCATAGTGCAGGACATAATTCAAAACCAAGGGAGCTAGTGACTAGTATAGGAGTCAACCAGAAAAATATGCAAAACCAAACTGACAAATAAATAAAGCTAAAGGAATACTGAGGTTTTTGATCACCCTTACGAGATAATTCACTTCAAATACTGAAGGTCAATTGTATGTGAAACAAAGAAAGAAAAATAAAAGGTATTTCTACTTCATTGGCGGGTAAATGGCAGACCTGGAAGAAAACAGCACAACCATAAGTGTAATTTTACAAGAATGAAATTAATCCTGTCCAACAAGATACGTTGACATGTGATTTAGTCCACATGAGGTGCTGAACAAGTCTTATTTTTCCCATCCCCTCCGCACTTACAAACAAGTTAATATGGAAAATATTCAACTGATAATGATAAGAGGACTCTGAATGCTGGCAGACATATCTGTGACCAATGTCATGAAAAATTACAACATAAGCTCCCTCGGGTTTCTTTTTAGCTCTACTATACCTCAGGACTGGGTGGTGGAGACAAGTACAACACCAAACCTCCAACACACAGCAAAACAAGACAAGCCAACCAAGATCACCTGTCTTACTAGGTAAAGGGTGAGTAGAACAGAAATCCAATAGAGATATAGTGAAGCCATGTCTCAGCATCTCGCTTTTTCTGATGACTTGATCCAGTAGTAACAGCAATAAGAGGCAACAGCAAAGATTGAAACCATCCAGCTGCTGTTCAAAATTCAGGGCATCACTAGACAATGACATCTGCCCGCTGTAGAGATCACAGTGAAACCCTGGCTATTCCAAGCCAATCTCCATAATTGGGACCCCATTGGTGAACTGAGCTATAAGTAAGTAAGTACAGCATCATCATCCCGGTGGGCTACTTCATTCCTGGTTCAAGGGTTGGGGTACCAGCCAGCAGTCCAATTTTCTCACAGCAGAAACAATTACAAAGCTCTGTATCTCCCTGCCCTCTATGCAGCAGTGAAAGGACACACAGGCTCAGTGATTTTTATTCATTTCCCTTCAAAAGTTACCCAGAGATAGCAGGAGGGCATGAAAATTCCTTCTGTCCCCACAGATGGTACCAGCAGGGTTTGAGCAGGAGTCTCTAGAGTATCAGACAAATGAAGGAAAGCAGAATACCACTGGCAAGGGAGAAAAACTAAGCAGTTGTTGGAATTATAGATCATATAACTGGCTAAAATCTACAGGCAAAACATAAACAGGAAAATGATTGTTAAAATAGATGATCCAGACAGGATCGACATTTTCATAAGATTATAATGAAATGCCCAAGGTACATATGAAATATACTTAGTATATGAAGAGCGAGGTAGACCTCAATTTGAATAGGAGAATAAACTCACACCAGTAGCATACCTCGTGGTGCAAGGGTTAAGAAGCAGCATTATGAAGCTGTCTGCAGCCACTGCAGCAGGAATTTGATCCTTGCCCTGGGAGGTGACCCATATGGCACTGCAGACCTCTCCTGTCTCATCAGTGTACTTCAGCTCCCCTCAGCAGTGTATTTCAGTAGGTCTGCCTACTCTGTTCTCTTTCTCTGGTGAATCTTCTTACCCCCACATACCACTGGTCTGTTCCCCAGTTCTTGTATGCATAAATAAATAAACCTTAAAAATAAACTCACACCAATAACCAGAGGAATATAATATGAATATTATTTGATAAGTATTTAAAATCAGATATTATCAAAATGCTTTAGCAATAACTTACACATTTTCTTGAACCTAAAGAAAGAAGAAAAAAAATACATAAGAGAAAAAGCAACCAGAAAAAAAGAAATGAAGCTTCCACTTAGAGGAAAACAGAGTATTTGGCATTGTTCCTATTTGTCCCCTAAGTGAAACTGTGGAATCTATATAAAACCAGCATTAAAAATGTGGAAACTGAAGTAAAAAACATCTAGGGCTCATGAAAACTGAAGAATAAAACAGCGAGTTCCAGGTTTTTCGTATTGCTTCCTATATCCATGTCTAAGTGCAAAAGAAGCCAACAACCCAGAAATGCGTATCTGCACAGAGAGCAAACCTCAAGAACAACTCTCCTCTTTAACTAAAATCTCAGAAAGGAGAAGTGTCACAAATGGAAAACTTTTAGAAAAGAAGAGTCAAATCCCAGAGAACAAAAATTAAGCCCCATTCCTATCCACACCAGTGAAGTATGAATGGAGATTCTAAACTCTCAGCCTCAGAGCAATGCTGCGCTGAGGCTCCCAAACTCACCTGCCATAAAACAAGAAATCAAGTTAAACCAAAACTGCTGTCAGTCTTATCATGCAATATCTAAAATGTCCAGGTTTTAATAAAAAAAAATCAACATACAAAAAAACCCAGGAAAAATCTCACACTGAGTAAAAAATGAGTCACAAGATGCTACCCAGATGATGACAGGAATGTAAGAAGTGTTTGATATGCACTGTGATGTAAGACCTGCTTCAATGATTAAGCCTGAAATAAAAATAAATAAATAAAATATTCTCAGCAAAGGGATAGAAAACATAAAGGAGAAAACTATGAAAAAACTACAACTGAAACATCCTTAAATGAATGGACAGAGCAGCAGAATGGAAGGACAGGAGAAACAATCATATTAAAAAATGCAAAACTAAAAATTTTCATGATCTGAAGAGGAGAAAAATAGAATTTTAAAATTAATAGGACTGAAACAGTTGGGCTATAATAAATGAATATGTTGTCAGAATTGAAAGGGGGAAAGGTAAGAAAAATTGGGATGCGTTAAAGTTTTTAAGAAATAATAAAATAAGTTCCCCCAAATTAACTAATAAACCTCTCATCTAATTCTACATTGTAGGTGTTTTAGTGAAATCCCACCTGTACAAATGCAAAGTACAATACAGCAAAATTAAACTTTTGAAAACTAAGACAAAGAAAATATCTAGACAACAATATCAGTGACACAGACATTTTATCATATGGGAAAAATGAAATGAGAGTGGATTTCTATTAAGTAACTCATCTGTACCTCAGAAGAAAGTTGCAGAAGATTTTTAAAGAACCGGGGAAAACAAACAAACAAAAATTCCTGTAAGTCCTGAATCCAAAATTTAGCAAAAATACTTTAGGGATGTAGAGCAAATCAATATTCACAAATGAAATATTTTTAAATGATATAATTAATTTCTAAGTTAATGCTGCATTATTGCATTATATAAATTTCAGATGTTCAAAACTGGAAATCAACCTTTATATATGCTACAGTAAGATCTCCACTAAAAAGTCCAATTCCATCTTTCACAACAAAATTATCTTTTGTGTCCCTATTTCTCACCCTCTTTTCCCCTTCCCTGCTAGTAACCAACAATTGGCCTTGCTTTAAAATGATGTCTGAAGGAATTTATAAAAACAGAATGCATCACATATTCTTACAGATTAAATTACTGGGGGATGGGAGGAATAGAAAAGTAAAAATTTTAAGAAATGCACATATAATTTTCAAAAACAATAAACTAGATTAAATTTAGTTTTGACATAGATATGAAAGATTTTCTGTGACTAGAAAGAAATGGCCCAACCATGCTGGATTCAACTATTGATATTTATGAAATAGCAACATTCAAATATTTTACTTTGATATAATTATTTCCCATGGAGAAAGATAATAATCCAACATGCTGACATGAATCATCTTATTTTCTGCTGATTTTTGAAAGACTATTTCATAGAAATCCTCAAATTTCCCAGGAGATTTATGCCTGACAATTTTTAATGATGTAAATTCCAATTAACTCAATCTGACTGTTAAATTCAGAAAACCAAAAGAGCTAATCTAATGTTTCAAGAAAAGCAAGTGTCAAGAAAGTGGATTAAAAACTCTGATGACTAAAGTATTTTATTTATCAATTGACTGAGAGAATTGAATAGTCAATAGAATGCAGGCAATTTAAAGCTCAGTCAACCCTAAACCAGAGGGACCAATTTGAGGAGTAACTATGTTATTCAGTTTTAATGCTCATTCAGTTCTTGATCGCTCTGGTGAGTATGTGAAGTACTTGCTAAAAACTATGATATGGTGGTTTATTATTCTTATGTTTACAATTATCCAATGACTTTCCACTCAATTATTTTCAGTGAGTTCTATCTTGGAACCTAATTGTCAACAATAAAGTACTGAAAGATTAATATTTCAGCCATGACATTCAAATAAAAACGTTCATATATTTAAAAAAAAAAAAGTGGATTTCTTTATCTAGTTTTGCATTATTTGTCCTATTTATAATTTTTGTCTTCACATGTGTTTTTCCTTAAGACATAGAGATGGGGCCTCCCTGGTGGCACAGTGGATTAAGCAATGCACTGTGAAGTAAAGTGCAGCCACTGCAGCGTGAGTTCGATCCCTGCTGCCGGCCAGGGAGGGGACCCAAATGGTGAGGCAGACCTCTCCTGCTGTGCCCAATGCTAACCTCAGCAGTGTACTTCTGTTGATCTGCCTGTTCTTCTCCCTGTTCTTTGTGGTGAATCTGCTCACCCCCCCACCACACACACCTCTGGCCTATACACCAGTGCTTGTATGCATAAATAAATAAATCTTTAAAAAAAAAAAAGACATAGAGATGTTCCTAATTACATCTTTTTCATACAACTTTGAAGTATTTTAATGCTTCAGTGGTTACCCTATAAAGTTTGGAATTCATTTTTAAGTTCTCAAAATATAACATACAATATAATTTTTGATCTCTTTCTGGACAATACAATGCAATTAATATGATTTAAGTCAAATTACATGCCTATTAATTTAATGTAAATATCCTACTTCTATAAATTTTCCACTAGAATATACACTATAGAGATTGTTTTCAGAATTTTATAAAGTAATTGCATAGACTTATCTATGTAGTTCATACTTTCACTTTTTTCTCACTTTCAGTTCTTTATTCCTTTTTTCTGAAGTACATCTCTAAATATAACACCTTAATGAAATTTTGTCACTGGTTGATTTGTGAATGACTCTTTTTCTAGGTGTGCCATTACAGTTTACAATACAAAATGCAATTTGATACAATAGTATCAATGTAATATAATACAATATGTTATAGTTTACAATTTTATACAGTACTACAAACCATTGTAAATATATTGTTTAAATTAAGTTAATTGAAATATAACTTCTGTTTATAAAAATAAACCATAAATTCAAAGGGTAAATCAAAACTTTAGAAGACATTAATTAAATGTTTAATCTGTAAAGTAGCCCTCAAGAAGTAACTTAAAAGGAAAACAACATAGGCTAGATAATTCACCAGCTATCTCACAGAAGAAATAACACAGAGTTGCCATGTTGACACAATTTAAAAACTATGAGTTGAAGATTTTTTAGATGACTTAGCCAATCTTAATTCATAAATTGCAGATGTAACTTTTTGATAAAATTACATTGAAAAATCATTTATTATTAGACACTACAACTTTTAATTAAGGATATAGCAATTTCACTCCAAATAAACTCTCTAGGCATATTCTTTAGGATACATGTGCAAGCATGAACAAATCAGTAACAACTGGCACAACAATTATAAAAACTGCAGAAAAAAAACATAAAGGAAAAACCAGATGTTTTAGGACAAGGTTTAGTTGCACACAATGACATCAATCAAAGTTTAAAGAGTATTGAAAGTATAAGTTTGCTAATTAACACACAGTAGATTTTCCTTTAATTTTAAAAACATCATACTAAATAATATAATGTTTAGGTATTCTTAAATATGTTATAAATCTATATGAAAGAATCTATATAGTACAAATAAGTAGGAAGTATAAATTCCAGGTTAAGTATCCATATGTATGTAGAATGGAGAGGGCATAATTTTGCAAGGTTTTGTAAACATTCACTCTTTAATGTGCGTGCATGTAATTATTATAAAACTTTAGACACTCCCATTCCTTACTATAATTTGAATTCCTTCATAAAGTCCATATTATTTAAAATAACACATTTTTCTTTTATCTTAACACACAGTATATATATATATATATATATATATATATATATATATATATATATATATATATATTAACAGGGTATTTCTGTTTNTTAACACACAGTATATATATATATATATATATATATATATATATATATATATATATATATATATATTAACAGGGTATTCCTGTTTGTAGAAACATTATATATCATTTGCAAGACAGACTAGTTATATAAAAGAATACTTATGTTTTATTACATTCAGAAAATACTTTTCATTTGTTTCCCTTTGAGTTAAATTGTATACCAGTTATGTTACTTGGAAATAAAAAGCTGTCCTCTATTAAAAGCTCTATGTGAATATTTTTGAAAGTTTATATGCAGACACTGTTTAAGGACATCAAATTAGTAGTGGTTTTGTTAAATCTCAACTTACAAATTTGCAACTGAAAATGTGAATTCATAACATATTACATATATAATATATGGTATACAGATTATTGTACAATATTTAAAACGTGAGACAATTACTAGTACTAAGTATCTTTTTGTTTCTAAATCTTTCAGCATTGAACATTTTATTTTACAGGAACTTTTCCTCACATGATAAACATAACATTATCTTTAACAAATCTAACCCTAATTGCTTGAACAAATGAATAACCTATTTACATTCAGATCTTATAGTTATCCCTGAGAAATTAATATCTATTATTATGAAACAAGAAACATTTCTTTACCTTGTTTCTCTTAAAATTATAACTGTACGTATGGTAAAATTTCTTTATTAAAATATTACATAAGTATAATAATGATAAGCTATGACTTCCCCATTTTTAATAGCTCCATATTCTTTCACTTTACTAATGGAACTAAATAGAAAACCCATAAATATAATGTATATTAGTTTTTAAAAATTTTTCATTTAGCTGTTGTCCATATTTTATTTTAGATTAATTAATACTTCTCCAAAAAGTATAAAGATAATATTGAGGGCAATGAAAATTAAGAGATGATTACTAATGAAAGGAATGAGCAAAGAAACTGTTCGTATTTCATAGAACAAATTACTAGCTACATAATACACACCACTTGCATACTGTCTGATACTTCCTCATTTTCTTTAAATTAAAAAATCTGTTTACCTTGAAAAGCCTATATCTTTAAATTATACTGATCAAATATCTAGTTGGCATATAACACATGGTAGGCATGTAATAGTTTCATATATTCACAGTCAAAAAAGAAACAAGGACATTGTTTATATATAAATGAGTGAGAAGCAGTTCTAAGAAAGCTGTATTTTCAAATAATGAAAACTAAACACAAATGAAAAATTACATGGAAGTTGTTTACTTCTTTCCATCAAAATCTTTATCATCAGTGCTAAACTGGTGGGTGATAATCGACTACACTGTTTGGTACTTGCTGACCCAAACTGATTGCCAGCTCTTTTAGTGAATTTTATATAAATTCTGTTGATCAGTCAAGTCTGACAGGTAATGTTTCACTCGGGACAATTTACGATGATCACATTTCCAGGTGGAAAGTCAAACTGGAGCTATGTACCAGATAAAGTGACTTCTTGTGATATAAGTGAGTATTTTTCAGTCTCTCCTTTATCAATATCTTATCTTTCATGTCAAATAGACAAGTTGAACAACATTAATGCATTTCAAGAATGGTGTTTTTTTTTTCCTTCTATTATAGAATCTTGTGGATCAAGAGTGTTAAGAGACCCAATAAAGATTCCTTGACTATTTAACCAACATTATGGGATGCTTTCAGAACAAGCTAATGAATATGTCATATATATATAAAGAATGATGATCCTTGGTGTTTACATATAATTAACTTAAAATGTTATGATTTCTTATACATGTTATCCTGTAATCTTAGTGGTGATTTGAAACAAAATAGCACTTAAATTTTGTTTTATTTCTTATTGCACAGATAGAGCCAGGATTTCAATAATTTAAAAAACAAACAAAAAAAAAAAAAATTGGGCCGCCCTGGTGGTGAAAGAGGTTGAGCATTGCTCTGTGGAGCTTCCACAGCCATTGCAGTGTGAGTTCAATCACTGACCAGAGAGGTGACCCACATGGCACAGCGGACCTTTCCTGCCTCACCCACTGTTCCCTTCAGCAGTGTATTTCAGTCCATGTGCCTGTTCTGCTCCTTACTATCTCTGGCGAATCTTCTCACTGCCCCCCCCACCTCTGGCCTGTACCCCAGTTCTTGTAGGCATAAATAAAATTGTAAAAAAATTGCTTTCTCCTTTGCCTTTCATAAAATATAGATTGAAAACTATAATGATATTAATGTGAAAGCAATAACTGATATTTTAAAGAAGTTAGATTCCCTCATTAGTTGCATTCATTCCTACATAATCAAGCTTTGTTCCAAGGGCTCTCATATCAACAATCTACTTTCATGAAGTCAACTTCTGAAGTGGTCCTGGAGATGCTGATAATCCCCTTGGAACAAGAGACTTAAGTTCATGTTGACAGTGTTCATTTACATTGGAATGCCTGTACTCAGAAATGTCAATAATTGAATCCTTTGTGGCCCTCCATTTGAGGGATCTGAAGCTGCCTTTATTTTTCGGTGTTATCTTTTTACCAGTGCAGGAATTGCTTCTATCTTTAGAAGTTTACAACTACTTATTTATCTTCCTATCAATAAAATTTACCTTAATAGAATGAAGCCTTTTCAATAGGACATTTTTGTTTTTATATTATGGGTTTGCTGAACTGGACAGTTCTCACAGTAATGCTGGCTTAAAATATGGAGCACATTAAATTACATAACTATTTTTCTACTTCTCTTTCCTACTATTTGGCAAGTAGGTTACAGCATGAATGAGCAAATAGCTGCTGTTACTCAGTCGTATCTGGGATATAAAGAACTGATTTGGGTGTAAAAGACACCTCTATAACTATATTGTGCTGAATATGGTTTCCATATTAGAACTCTATAAAGAAAAGACAATATGAAAAATACTTGTAGAGTGCACTTGATTTAACAAGAAATTTAAAAATAGTTGGCATGCAAAAATTTCATACTATGATTTTATTATCATTATATCTAAAAGTGATAATATTTACGCTAAGCCAGTATCTAGGATAAATTAATCATGTTTTTAAAGAAATATGTACTAAGATTATTTGATATATAACAACATTAGCATAACAGCACAGACTCTCAGTAAGTGAGAAAGAACTTCTGCCACCCAGGTACAAGATATTTTTTGCTTTTATTACTATATGCATTTATATATGTAAATTATTCATCCAAATGCATTTATAATAATAGAATATATTTACAAAACATATCTTCTGCATTGGAGCAGACTACATATTCAAAGAACATTGTTATTTCTGTGCTTCATTATTTATAAGCTATCCTTCATGATGATGTATATCTTCATACATTTATAAATACTTGACAAATACAAATCTTTTAATTGAACTATAAAGTATATTAATATTGTTGGAAAATTCATCACTACTACAGTATTTTATATAGCACTGAAATAACATTATCTTCCTAATTTAAGCTTTACAAAGAGCCATAGCATCTGTTACAGAGGAATATAGGGTGAAAACTACTAAGAAAATACATTTTATTCACATAACTATCGCTTATTTAATTAGCTTGTTATGATTGACACAAATTTTAAACTTAAAAATTAATATTAAAAATATAGTTAAGTTGAAATTATCTCCAGTGATGTTAGTGACTAAGTCCACAAAACTTCTAACATTATTCAAATTAATTAAAACTTCATCAGTAATTATAATTTAATAATATATTTTACTTATTCATGATTGTCTCAGTTTTGTGAAAATAATTTGACATATAAAATAATGTAGGAAATTAGGAAAAGTTACATAGTAATACTTTTTATGATAAAATAGCTCTGTCTCATATAAATCAAAATAATGTATTTCCATTGGAATTCCTTTTATTGAAATGAAACATAAAATATTTGAACCAAATTAACTTATTATTTTCCTCTAGATTCACTCTTAACAAGATTAATATGTACATTGTTGATCTTAATTTATTGTCTTCTACATAGCAAATATTAATGCATATTAAGAATATGTATAAAGTGTGTATTATAATAAATAAAAAGCATGATGTATGAAAATATATTGTGAAACTATCATTTATTTTGCCTTTATCCTTATCTTGTAATTCTTCATTAACATAACAATATTTTTTCATTTCATTCAGTTAGTTTTTCTTTTGAACTGGCATTTTTATGAGATAAGTACTTTTAAAGTACAATTCACTTAAAACATGAGAAATTAAAATACCCTGGGAATCTGAAGTTTTCTTAATAACGCTTACTAAACTACATGAGTAATCAAAAAGGATTTTTTTTGTAATAAAAAAGGATTTTTAAACAGAATAGTTAATTATCTCACTTTTTAATTCTTTCTAGAAATAGACCACAATCAATTTTCTCAACACCTTATCATTCTCAAACAAAGTTGCAAGTCTTGGGGTAATCAGATGGTATTGCTCTTTATTATTACACAAGCCAGAATTTTGCCACATGAACAGTCAAAATATAAGTAGAACCAGGGACCCAGTCAATGTATAATTACTTGGTAAACAAACAAACATTTTCTGCTCACCTAGGCTTGGCTAGTCATGGCTATATTCTTAAGGAACTTACATATATTCTGTGTGAGAAAAAGAAATGAAAAATAAAAGAAATATACTGAAAAGCTGTCTTCTAGATAATAAGGAAAAAGCTATCCAGATTTACAAGTAAATAAAATCAAGAAATAATCAATTTTTCATTCTATCTGTAAGTCATTCTCATTCATAAATGTATTATGCAGATGTGGCAAGCCTCCTTAGAAACTTGAGACCTATACATATTAAATCATAAAACTATTCAAATATTTTTACATATATCTTTTAAAAATATTTCTATGTATTTAGATACTACAGTTTTAAATACATACAAATAGTTGTTTTACCTGCTTGAATTATATTCAAGGGTTTTATTATTCAAATCATGGACTTTTTCACCAACTTGAAAATTACTGATGAAAAAGACTGTTACTTAGAAAAAGTTACAATAATGCAGATTTAGCATTTTATGAGTACAATGTTAAATCTAATTATTTAAAGTTATAACACAATGATAATAAGTTGAGTTTCAGGTATAGCAAGTGTTAAAATACAATTTTTGAAATTATCTTAAGTGTATTATCTGAAATTATAGTTAAAATACAATTTTTTTCCTCCCATCCTGGTATGCAATATTCAAACTTGAGACTTTATAAAGGAACCAGTTTATCTAAGTGGATTTTAGTTTACTTGAAACATTTTGCAAGACATGATGCTGATGGAGGAAAGGTTAGGAATCTGTCTCAGACAAGGAGGTGGAGGCAGAAAAGATTAACAGTCAGTAAACCCTTATAAAGAAAACAAGACCCTGAGGCTTCAATGCCTAGATCTTGAGGCACAATATCAAAACAGGTATCAGACTGCTGTAGGGAGTGTCAGGAAGAAAGATCTATAGGTGAAGATATGGAGACTGACCTAATTGTAGAATCTCCAGAGCCCAGGGTAGAATCTCTGAAACCCAGCATATAATCTCCTGACATCAATGCTATGAACAAATTTTTGTTACATTTGCAGTTTTTTTAACATACACATTTCTGCTCAATGCAATGTGACATATAATGAAAGCAGCAGACTAGCAAAACTTCTTAGTTGAAAACAATTACTCTTTAGTACTATTTATCATGTAAATTAAAATGTATATCTTAGAAATAGATTCTTTTTTAAGTAACTAATATCATTGCTTTGTGAATGCAGAGTCATGAGAAAATTTCTTCTGAAAATTTCAATGCAGCAGTATAAATGCATCTACTTTCAAGATTTAGGGAACATATCTTAAAGATATAGAAATAAGTTGAATTATTACAAAGAAAGAAGAGCAAAGGAAATGCACTTAAAGACAGGAAAATAGAGAAAAGAATATATTGATTGATGTAGTTATATTGAGAGGGAGACAAACAGTATCATGAGATTATTTACTTAAATAAAAGTTCAAATGCAGGAAGGCATTTATGGAGTATGTACCTCAAAAGCCAATTTAAAACAGAAAAAAAGATCAGATCTATAAAACGTTATAGGTTATGAAACCTTTAAATTTTATGAAGTTATCCTTATGGTACATACACGGGTTTGCATATATGAACATTTTTCGCTTAAATGAAAGTGGTAAAACTATGCAAATTTTGCTATAATTCCATAATAAAACATATACAAGTAGGAAAATTTAGTGATCAGAACAGGCAACTACATTGATTTAATTGGATCTAACAATAGAACAGATGTTATGATCTCTTTAGCAAGGTAAGTTATTTCATCCCAGAGCTGCAATGAAATACATTCAAGAATTTATGAAAGCTTTAGTATGCCTAATAATGATCATGAAATATCTTGTCATCAACAATGAACTTATGGTCATTTTAATTTTGAAACTTACAGGCTGTAAGCAAATCTTTGCCAGCTTTGTTCTCTTTAATTTAAGTTTAATGGCTAATTGTAGTTGGAAGCAAGCCACTACTAATTAGCAAAACCCAATAAAATTAACACCTAGTCTTTTAACCTGCATTGTTTCTAATTTTTTAAAAAATATGTTCCAATTCTAGCTAACTGCCTGATAGTCACAATCAAGTGATATATATATATAAATATATACATATAATTCTTGTGAAGGCAGTCTGAATATGTACAAAGTTTCTCCACTTTCAGCAAAATGTTCACCTCATTTTTCCATAAATTATCACCATATTTCTTTTCTATGAGGAAAATAAAAGAGAAAAATGATTTAAAATAGTCAATAGGGATGCTATTTTATTTGCACAAGTTTATTACACTTGTTTCTCTATGACATATATGCAAAATTCAATAACACCTCCACAAAAGAAAATGGGAAAATAATGTATGAACTTTGCATTAGGGAGGATTTCTTTTTATTAGCGTTCTTGAAAAAGATGAGTGCAATGTTTTCCATGAAGTGAAAATATGTTTTCATTATTTGAGATAATCAACAATACTTTACCTATCACTAGGAAACAAAGTGCAAGATATTCTATAGGGCAATCTTAAATCACAGAGCAAAGATAAATTAGGAGAAGGCATTGGCAGAGAAGTAGGAGGAAAAATAAGAGGAGGAATAAAAATGTGAAAAGAGCATTTACAACATAAGAATTGAGAGGACAGTGACTACTAGAAGTATGAATTTTTGAAACAACATAGTTCTTTACATCATTCTGACATTTGTACCTAAAATATAATTCATGTACTACATAAACATTAACTTATTTCCTACAGCTAGTAATAAAAGGTTTGATAAATATTTGGACACCCTACTATGGAGTGATTTATGCAATAAGTTGTTCAGTATAAAGAGAAGCACACTTATTCATATATTTATTCATACTTTTATTTTTCAAATTCTGAATGATTCGTTAAATTTTCCTAGATATTAGGTAGGTAAAATTGTGTAACATAATTACAACTACAACAATATATAGGGAACTATAATAATCTAGTGATTATTAACTGAAGGATTAAGCAAAAATATAACTTTCAAAGAAAATATTTTAATCAGTTTATATGAGTTTGGATTTTAAACCACTCCAGTGTAGAGAATGGTTATTTCACCTCAGACTTATTTTTTATGCTTCACCATGCAATTACAAACACTCTTGAAAGTAATCAAAGCACATAAAAGTTGACTGAAATGCATGCTATGAAAAACCCAGCAAAGCCATAAGGAATATAGAACAACCATAATTAAAAACTCATACAGATTCAATTGTAGGTAGAAAAATACATAAGGAACAATCAGTAATCCTAAAGTAGATCAATAAAAAATATCCAATGCAAATAAAAAATGTAGAAGGGAAAAGAACAGTTTCAAGACTTAAGATAATAATTAAAAAATAAAACCTAATATGTTTGTCTTCAAACTCCTATGAGAAAAGGAAAATGGGCGGGGCTTAAAGAGAATATTTAAAGTGATAATGGATAAATTTTCACAAATTTTAGGAAAGTCATAGCCAGTCTCAAGAAATAGAAAACCCCAAACAAGGAAATTCCCAAGAAACTCATACTATGTTAAAAGGAATTAAATTTGCAAAAATGTTAAGTAAAATAAAATTTTGATATCATGAGGAAAGCAAAATATTTTACCTATAAAGGATTTTTCAATTGACTGAAAATGCTCATCTGAAAGCAAATGGTAAGAAAGTGATAAACACATATTTTCCCAAATACTAAGAGGAAAGAACTGCCAACTTAGAATTTCTGCAATTTTATCTATATTGATTTATCAGTAAAGAGGAATAAGGATGAAAGGAAAAGAGATTTTGATTTGTGGGACAGGGAAAAAATATAGCCTTATCTAATGTAAATAAATTCTGAAGACACTCTTATTTTGTGATAAAATGATAAAATGCTGACGTTAATTGACTTTGGTAAGCTAATATGTATGTATCTCTTTATATAGAAAGCTACTACAGAAAGGATAAAACCATGGAAAATAAATATTTAAACACAGGGTTTGTTATCAAATCAATTTATTTTTTCTTATTAAGGTAACATACATCATAACACAATGTAAGTTTCAGGTGTTTCTCCTTAAGAATCAACCTATGCACTACTTGAAGTTCACCACTAAATGCCCAAATCTATGTTTCACCTTATCATTGTCACATTTTTCTTGCTTGCCACACCCCTTCCTTTCTGGTAATCACTAATTGTCTTTATTGTCCAAAATTTTATGTCTTATTTCATTAATTTGTTTGTTCAATGGAATACTATTCAGCTAAAAAAAATAAAAAAAGAGGGAACCTATAATTTGAAACAGCATGGATGGACCCAGAAGAACCTATTCTTACTAAAATAAGGCAAATGGAGAAAGGCAAACACTGTATGTTTATACTAAGATGTAGAAAATAGAATTGAACTGAAACAAGTTCATGTACTACACAGAAAGGCAAGAAAAGGAAAAAAGAGAAACAAGATATAGAAGGAGGCAAAAGACAAATATCGAATGGCAAACTCAATCAGTACTTTCTCTAAATGTAAAAACTTATACAACCCAAAGACTGTGATTGGCAGAATAAACACATACATATAAATTACCTAAAAATAAGGAGAATCTCATGAAAAGTCAAGCAAGATGGAAACAAAGGATGCTACTTAACTCCTTGGCTCCCCTACTCTTACAGACGCACCAAGTTACAGCTACACATACAGCAGTTCTCTGAGCTGTAAAGGCTACCTGAGCAATTCCTACACACTGTATGAGTGAGACAATATTAACATTGACATGGACAGGAAGGAGCAAAAACTCCCTTACCATCAACCCTACCGATAACATGAAATAAAGACGGAAATTCCACCCGCTTTTGGGAATTTCACCCCAGCTTTTGGGACTCTCACCACAGAGATGGCCTCACAAAATACCTACTTTGGCAAACCAAATGGGATTTGGTTCCCACCAGTGCATAGAATAGAAAGAAACAACTGTGATTCTTCTTTTTGTTTTTATTGAACCAATACCGGGGAAGCAAGACTTAACAAGTGAACATTTTGTCTAATTCCCAAAGGATCTGCTCCAAATATAAGGCAAAATATCCCATTTCCCAGTGGTCCCTGAAGGACGTTTATCTATACATTTTAGAAGCTGCTGCCATAAACCAGACTTCTATTTGAGTAGACATTTTAGGCTGCACATGATTCTCTCCAGAGACCAGAGATTCTAGCAGAAAACCCTCCCATCTTTCTCTTCAGCCACCAAACAGAAACTGTGCAGCTATTGATAAAAAGGTGAAATCCTGACATTTGTGTTATGGTTGGAACTGGACAGGAATATGTGAACTTCAGGAAGGAGACAAATATCCAGCCACACCCACTGCAGCAAAAGTTTGATCCCTGGCCAGAGAGGTGACCTGCATGGCACAGCAGACCTCACCTGCCTTGCCCACTCCTCCTTTTAGCAGTGTATTTCAGTCTATCTGCCTGTTATGTTCCCTACTCTGTCTCTGGTGAATCCTCTTACCTCCCACACCTCTGACCTATACCCTAGTTCTTGTATGCATAAATAAATCTTTTAAAATATTATTGAAGAATAATATTAAATAAGGCAATATTTTTAGGTAGTAATCAGGGAAAAACATGTATGTTGACCATATCTAGTTAAAAAACCAAAATCAATTAATCCTACATTATTGAAGATATTTCATCAAGCTATAGAATAACTGTTGCAGAAATTATTATAATTAAAGATATGCAATATTTGAGTGAAGATATTTCATCAAGCTATAGAATAACTGTTGCAGAAATTATTATAATTAAAGATATGCAATATTTGAGCTGCCTGAATCTTTTCTCACTTTGCATCTCTTATACATAATCCCCATGTCTCTCATACCTGAGACATCTCATCCAAATCTTATCCAATTCTTACCCATTCCCCACTGTACTTTGTGTTTCTTTATAACAATTATATCATATTTTACTTTTTCCAGGACTCAGTTCATTGTAATAAACTATAATTCACTCAAATGAGTTCAAGCAGATTGGGAAGTATTTTACAGATGCAAATATTTCATTCAACATAACAAAGTGCTTAGTCAGCTTCTGGGTAAAATAACTTGAGAGTAAAAAATTAAACTAACTTTTAGTTCTGTTAAATGGGAATCAATTTAGGAGAGTCCACCAAAGATTTGATTAAAGTCCCAGAAAAAGATCTATTTACTGGAAAAACATGAAATTGTCTATTTTACCCTTGAATTGTTCCTAGAATCTTTTAGGCACTAGTGATATGTCTTGAAGGAAGGGACCATACTTTTATTTGGAAGTGATCAATACTTTATATTGACAATATATGGGATATACAATTCCATATCAATATATTTAATAAATTGATGATTAATAAGTACAGAAGTTTATGACTTTCCCTGAAAATGCATCAATATATAAGGAGATAAACAGTTTAAATGTGTATATAGTTGTGTATGTGTGTGTGCATGTGAATTTTAAGGACAATATAAAAAGAGAATATCCTTTGGACAAGAGAAATCTCTTTACAGAGGTAGAAGCAAAAGGAAGCACTTTATCAGTTAAACATGAAACTTTAATGCAATGCACATTATGAGGAAACACTAAGAAACTGCAAATGCAGACAGAATTCTGAACATTTTATACAGTCACACAGATACAACCTATTTACATACATGTTCTCATGATATATAATAGTAAACCTTAGAATTATGAAGTTGTTTTAAACAAAGGGAAGGGAGAGAAATAGAAGATATATCTCTTGACACTTGAAGAATGATTTAAAGTTTGAGAATGAAAGTTTATCTTTCCTGTTAGGTGGACCTGCATCTTTAAAATCTATTACAAAATAGTATTTCCTTTTATCTTTCTATTACTAAGGATAATTAACTCATTGGTTTCTTATGTCATAGAAATCTACACTTTCAAAAATGAAGCAAACTGAACTTAAAAGAATAGTATAATATACCTATTGAAACTTTCAAATACTCAAGTGTTCACACACACGTGATAGAACCTCAAGGATCTTATTTACAATTGAAATATTGATTCAATCTCCGTGTCATTCAGACCTACTATTATAAATCTAATTGTTTTCCAAAAATTTATTATGCTCAAAGTAAAAAAAGAAAACACTAAGTAGCTCTCTAAACTTTAAAATATTGAGAAATAAATCACCCAAATGAAATGGAAATAGTGTCAGTATGTTTGCTAATAAATACAATAACAAGTTACTATTTATATATTACTGCAAGTCATTATGAAAAAAGAAAATCAAAATCATTCTCTGGCAGCAAATACTAACAAATGATTTCTCATCCAGTTTAATTTAAAGATGGATTAGTGAAATATACTTACGTGGATTAGTAAATATACTTACTTATTCTTGGATTAGCATGGTCTCTAGATCTTTAGAGAATTCTTTTGATTTTGAACATATATTGGTCTAATTCAATTTATATTTCTGAGTATATATCTGTCTATGCTTCAAGGTCTAGGAACAGTGTTAGTTATTATTGCAATAAAACCAATATTCATCTTCAAATGAAATTTCTGAAATTTAAATTTCTTTGACACATTTGGGGATTTGTTTGGAACAGGATTTTATTTTATCTCCCTTACGGTTATATATATCACGTATAGTAATAGAATCTGATGTTAAAATATTAGAACACAGTGCAACTGATCTAAAATATTTTTCTGTTTAAGTTCACTATTTCTGTTACAAGGGTAAAACAGCTTGATAAATAATTTTTTAACATAAAATAATTTGTCATCATCTTTGTAGACTTTTTAGCTTCCTATTCATTATTTAGAGAACTTGGGCCATCTAGTTGAAAGGATCATAACTCATTCAATTAAAGATGAAAAACTTTGTAGAAAACTAAATTTGATTTGAGAAAATCCTCATGGTACATATTAGCATATTTTCTAAAAATGTCCGGGGGAAAGTTGTTTGTAGTATTTTCTCAATACTTAGATATGATTTTATATCCCTATTTTAATTTTGTTCTTGTTTTATTTATGAATTATAGTTAATTATTCTAAATGCTGAAAGAAAATATTAAAGATTTAAAGCTCTCCACTCACTAATCTTATCATCTAACAATGCACAATTCATGCTAGAAAATATTTAAATATATGTATTTGTTTAGTGTCTTATGACCATTAATTAATGTGTTCTACTTAATTTTAAATAATTATTGGATTCACCACAACTTTTATTAACAATTCACTTGCTTGGATATAAACATTCTCAAATTTAATTTTCAAATATACCTAATATGTTCATAATTTTTTTAAGAGATTAGAATTATCATATGTGGATTAAAATATCAATGGTATATTATTCTTAAATATATATTTTCCACTGATTTCCTAGACAAGTTACTGGTTACATTACACAGATTATACATTGCTACTTTAGTGTTTACATGAAAAATGATATGATAAGTTTTACACTATAAATGGCTATAAAATAGCCTATCATATTTATAGGCAACACTTATAGGTCTATACTTAATGAAATATGGGAAGGAAATAGGGCCAACTTGTTAAATAAAACATAATTCCATTTTGTGATGACATGTGTAATGTGATGACCCGTGTTAAAAATAGATTATGGTGGGGTAAGCCAAAGGCTTTTGAGTCAAGACAGGCTAATTACTAGCTTTTAGATCTTCAGTAAATCAACCAAAAACTCTCAACTTAAATTTTATCATAATTCTGAAAAGGGTAGCAACACTCATATATTGATGGTATATTAATGTGTAAGTATAAAGTATACAGTTAATATAAATAGTATATAAACATAAATGCTATAAATAGTACAGGAAGCAATTTTTATAATGTGTTACTTTTGTCTCATGCCTCCTATATAAAACACAATTATTAATAGGTAAGTTCAGATAGCACCATCAAACACAACAGAATATAAGTCTAATTTTGTGGTGATTGGGCTAAAATGAGAAAGTTAAGAACACAAATAGGATTTGAATCGAGTTATAAGAACTCTTAATTCCCCAAATTGGTATCAATGAGCACCATTGTGGGTTTTGAAAACTACAGATTTTCTGAACCCAATTCAAGGAAATCTAAGTTTATCATCCTGAATCTATGTATTTTTTAACAATTCCTTAGCTGACACTGACATAAAAATATTTGTAAGTTTATGAAGTGAAAAGCCAAGAAATTTTCCTTTCTTACACCGACCTCATTTGCCTGCTTACTAAGTATTCTCAATGCCCTTGTATTATTTATTCCTGAGAGACTGAATTCTTTTACTTTTCCTTAATCTAACATTTACAGTTTTTTTTTTTTTTTATTTACATTCAGTGTTACACTTAGCTTAGGCTTAACACAGAAGGGATGACCAAATGGAAAGTGCTCAGAGAATTTAAGGATCAAATTTTTCTAATTGCATGAATGAGGCATCTATAGCAGAGCACCTTAGGGATGATGTGAAGCCTAAAATACTTGCACATTGCTAATAAATATGACACTTAATACAAAAGACAAAAATAAGGGTCAAAATGGGAAAGGCAGGAAAAACTGCACATTTTAGTCTTTGTAGTATTTAAATGAGATTTTCAAATGTTGAATCGTGTAACTCCTTATGAGATTGAATTAAAATGGGACAAAATCATTGTTTTATAGGTATGTTTAGACTACTTTTAGTGAAAAAACTGACACATGTAAAATTAACAGAAAAAAATATGAAGATGCATCCAGTAATTACTCAGGGTCTCCTCTAGTGGTTTCCAGGCATAGTTCTGTATTGAAATTGTGTGTGGTACTTTCAACAATTACCTGATCCCTATATCAGATATACTAACTATTTAGTAAATAAACTGAATGCCAGTATTATTTTATATTAGTTTAGTTACTGCTGAATACAAAAATAATTTTGTGAGTACAGCTTTGTCGATTATAACACAGACATAAATTTCTTAAACCACAACCACAGTTGGGAAACAAAATAGTTCATCATCCCAAAGTACTTTGTACTATGCCTCTTTTGTAATATCCTTCCCTACCCTTAGCTCCTAACATTCAGTTATTTCTTCATTCTTCTATGTAGTACATATTTATTGCTTCTTTCTCTCATCTCTCTTTTAAAAAAAATCATATAGATGGATTCATGCAGTGTGCAGTCTTTGAAGCATTTATTTTATTTTTTTACTTAGGAAATAGAGAAAAAGTCATAAACTCACTCCATTTTTATATTCCGGTCTTCTCTAACCTGTTTGCTACTATTTAGTTATTAATCTTCAAATACTATTTATTTATGAGTCCTTCAAAATTTACTACGCCAAGGGTTAATAGCTGCATTATATGGGTCAGACACGGAGGCGTGAACATTAATCTCTGATAGTATTCCTTATATTTAAGTAAGAAAATAGTATTAAGAAATAGAATTCTAGGGCAAAATTAAAAAAAATGTGGAAAGAACAAGAATAAAATGGTGTTTTAGAAACTGTTACAATTCCACAATACATTGTTTTTCAAAATGGAATACAGTTGTATCAAAGCACCCAGGGTGTTTGGTAGAGTAAAGAGAACCAGGATAGAACCTTATATGCAAAGACAGAGTCTCTAATAAGTGAACTTTAAGTGAAGAATTTCATTTAAAAGTTACTTAAATGATTATTCTATATTCTAAAACTTAGGAACCAGAGAGTTATTCTGGATATAGGAAAGATTCTATTCTAAACTGAGACTACTATTGGTCCAACCCTCCATAATTAACATAATCTCTGATTTCACGTGTGAAATTCAGCTGAGTAAACCAATATATCTAACTATGTATTATCATATCAATAATTAACAAATATTAATCACTACTCTTGACAGTTAATATGTATTTATTTTTGTTCCCGCACCCCTGTTGGCAACAGGTTTTAAGAAAACACTGGGAGGAAGAAGTTTGCCACAGAGGAAATGATGAAGTTTGGACCAAGTAATAGCAGGGAGAAATAAGATGTAGTCAAATTTTCTATGAATTTTGATAGTGAGTTAAATTTTTAGTGAATTGCGAGACAGAGTAACTGGAAAGCTTTTGATATGATTACCTGGAAGAGTGGTGTCATCACTACCACCACCAAAATATCTAATGTCACCAACAACCTCCATGTGACTAAATTTAATGGAATTTATGACTGTCTTACTTTATATTAATTTCCATCAGCTCCATCACTGTTTTCAACTCCTCTCTTGGAACACTTCATTACATTGATTTCTATGAATTCCTTTCTCAGGTTTTCATCCTCTCTGTATGTCCATTGTCTTTTGTCCAGACTATTTTCCTTTCTCCCCTATGAATTTAGATTAATTTTGTACCTATATTTGTAGCCACTTTCCACTTTACTTTGATTATGTGAGTATGCTTCCACAAAAAAATATCTCATGCACATACTGGTCATTGAAATTTATTTACAGATATTCCTGATTTATGTGTGATGTTTCTTAATTCTCTAGAGTTAAACAATAAATATCAAATTAAAAAAATTATCTTAAATGAAAATGTCTTAAAATAAACATACCAAACAAAGGTATCATCTTGCATTTCCCCTAATCTTACCAAAGCAAAAGTTTCAAATTTAATGTCATGTCATTTATTCAGGCACGGGGGAAAGACGGAAAAAAAAAAAAAAACAACAACAACTATAATATCACCTTCCTCTTCCTCAGCAAACCTTACTTATACAAAATGGAACACAAGTCTACACATGTGACTTCTCCATCTCCGTAGCCAATATGCCCCCTCTCTGCCTACCCTAGGCTAATAGCTGTTAATTGGGATCTCAACATTTACTCTAATCTTTATTGATTAATAGGGTTATTTCTTTTCAAATAAAGTTCTCCTGATGTTATCTTTTCAAATAACTTTTCCCTCTCAAATTTAGTAAACCAATTTTTAGAGAGCATTACATTATCTTTGACTTTCTATACATCTTCTTATCAAACTTCCCCTGTCATCATTCTCACTCTCTGGGTTTTAATATTACAAACCTTTAGGCAAATTGAATGCACCTCATTTTTCTAATAGTAAGGACTTTAGACATCTATATACTCTATATGATTCACACTATATTTTTTCCTACAAATATTTACTTGCTACACATTACAAGTGTCATCTGTTAGAAAAGCACTGCTCTATGGCTAGCTTAATATTAATTCGAAATTTACTTATTTACTAATTTATCTGAATAATACTGTCAGATTTAGTAGATTACATAGTTTGAGTCAAGACCTTATAGTCTAAGACAAAATTCAGCCTCTGACACTGAGCAAGGTAAATATTGATTGCATGGATTAATGCAAGTTATGTAGAGTTACATATTTCAGGGGATTCATACACTCTTCCCTAAAATCTCTAAATACTTTCCACCTATGTTCAGCATATTGACTTTATATTCACTAAACATACACATATGCAAAAGGAACACCTTCTTAACAACAGCTTAAATGATATAGGATGAGTCAAGACCATTGTTTGGGAGAAAACAGGATAAGGGAAATTTTTAAAATAATACAACTGTTACTCTTATCAACTGTAACATTAACAGGCTAATGCATAAGCTGGCTACTTATAATCAGAAATTAAACAATGTTTGTTTTCCAATCCAAACTCCATTAAAACTAATATTTAACCAAATTTGATGTTAATTGTCTTTGAATGTAACCATGCAAAATAAATGGCTTTTATATAGAAAAGGAAAATGTCTCAAAGGGTCTCAAAATCATTACTATAACAATTTCAAGTTATTTTGAAGTTCAATTTATCATTATTGTAAAAGGAAGGAAGACTAATTAGTGGATTTGCACACTGTATTAAATTGGTAATTTTTAAATAAAATGCTTCTATGAAAAAGAGAATATCAAACCTCTCATTTTGTCATAAATATATGTATATATCATATGATTTCTTGGAGGAAATTGCCTAAAATTAGAGTCGATACACTAAAAGCAAAACAACAAACAAAAAAATAGAAAAAATATAATTATTCAAATAAAATAGTGGATGCTACATCACTCACACATCTCTTTTATCATTACTTTTTCCAAAGCAATTTAATAAGTTCAGAAATGCATTCAAAATTTAAATTGAAAAAGCTGTACTCTAAATGAAAAACAGATAATTTGGGGACATTTATGTATTAAACAGTAAAGCATAGCAAGCAAAGTCTTTAATATCACTAATTTATAGTACCAAATTAAAAATGGGAAGTCATAGAGAAATAGGTTAATACATTTATTGAATATACATGGCTTTCACCATGATACAAACTGCTCTGTTTCTGATAATGTTTTGGTATGCATAGTATTTGGAAAGAAATGCAACTGGATGTGTATTTAGCCCTGAAACCTTGCAGGATCTCTCCAGGCTGTGTGTGAGCAAAATGAACATTCAGTAGCTAAATTATGCTCCCAGATAAAGAGTCTAAAAGGTTACAGTTTCATTCCACATATTTCAGCCTTTTTTCTTAGCAAATACAGAAACACTCTTAAATCTCATTTCTTTCTGTTTTAAACATCTTAATAGTTTTAAAAACACAACTATGAAAAATTAAAAATCAACCAAAAAATATGATTTCAGTAATATTTTGGGATATAAAAAACTGTGGGGAAGGGATTTTTATCTAGGGCAACTTAGTTTGAAAATTAGCTAATGGATGAAATTGTACATAAATTACTTTATTAAATGCTTATTACATTATCTTCCCATATCTGTTAGTATAGTACAATACTATAAAATTATACATGGAAATTTTTATCTGTCTATCTCTGTGCCTGAGTGTGAGAACACATAAAGCTCTCAATTGATTAGCTCTCAATATAGAAGCAAACTGTGTAAATGTGTAAGCATTAACTATAATTTTAATAACCACATCAAATTTACAGGTTATTTTTAAACTAAACACATTAAAGTATATCGTTAGAAAAGTCCATAATAAGTTAGCAAAAGTGAGATGTTTACTCAATATCTGATGAATAAAGAATAATTATACATGAACTCAACAGTATAATTTATTTAAAAAATCAAAATTTAATCTTACCAATACCATACTATTGAATTTTTGCCATTGATCTTTACTGACTGCCCAGAAATTAAGGATTTGTAGATAGACTATTTGGATAATGTACAGTACCTACAGGGAAGTAACAGATTGGAGTCTAATCACACATACTCTTTAAAATGAAGCAAACAAAGGAAGTGGCAAAACTGGAGCTCTTTTGTAAACAGGTTCAGTTTTATATCAATAATTTTAAAAAAGTCATATTACAGCAGAATGAAAATGACTTAAGAGAATGATGATACTTTCATTACAAATTTAGAAATCATCAATAAATGAACCAAATATAGTATTGAAAAGCCAACTCAGGCTTTCAAGAACATGTAAGAAGCATATGACTATTAAATTTTGGGTTCTTCATTTTGGGGACATCCTATACCCAGTGACTTCTAGCTAAATATGACACCTTTATTTTACTACAAAACAATTACACCCACACTTGGACTATGCCTTCAACAACAGATTCAGTATTTTGTTAGTAACTAGGAGCAGTATCAAGATATATATACAAAAGATTTATACCAGGGTTGTATAGGAGTTTTAAAAGTTCAAAATACATCAGTGTAATCTACCATAGTAACAGACTAGTGGGTAAAATTCAGATTGCACATCAGTCTGTGCTGATGAGACAACAGAAAAAGTCCAAAATCAATTTATGATAAAAACTCATAAAAAAAGGAATATTGTCTTTTCGATAGGCACATCTTCAAAATAGCTATAGCTTTAGCATAGTTAATAATGCATTCTATTTAAGGTTGGGAAAAAGACAAATTATCCAATCTCACCATTTTTATTTTACATAGTGCTAGGAATACTAGTTACTGCTATATGTCAAAATAGAAAAGCAAATTGTAGATGTCAGAAAGGACGAAACATGACCATGTTTATTGATAAAATTTTTTGTTGTTGTTGTTGTTGTTGTTGTTTACACCTAGAAAGAAATCCAAGGATTCTATGAAAACTTCTAAACTAGTGAGTTCATTAAGGTGGGAGGTTGCAATAAAATAACAATAAAATCACTTATATTTCTATATAAATACAGTACCATTTACAATTAAAAATAGGCATAAAAATAACATTGACACATTTATTACACAAAAACTGACTTATTTTCAGTTAGAAACTACTATGGAATGTTCTTAGCAGCTTTATACCTAATAGTCCCCATCTGGACACAACTCAGATTACCTCAAGAGAGTATAAAGTTAAACAATTGTAGTTCACTTATACCAAGGAATACTACTCAATATTTTTAAAAATGTATTTCTGATGTATGAAAACCTAGATGAATCTCCAGAGAATTTTACTAAGGAAAAAAATATCACTAAGTGCACCACATATGGTTCAATATACCTATTATTTTTTGAAATAACAAAATTGCAGAAATGGAAAATATATTAGTTTTTAGGTGACAAGCTTTTTAGGTTGTAAGAGTGAGAAAGATGTGAGATGACCATTAAAGGCAATTTGAGGGATCCTTCCATGAGGAAATGTTTTATATTTTGACTATATTAATATCAATACACTGGTTGTAATAGTGCACTAAAGTTTTGGAAGATGTTGCCATTCACTGTTCTGAATAAAGTGCACACAGTATTTCTATTATTTCTTATATGTGCCTATGAACTTACATTTATTTAAAAAATAAAAAAAATAAAGCACAAATAAGAGGATAGGGATTCTTTAAGATTTGACTAGGCTTTATTTCTTCTAAAATGTTTTCTCTCAACTGAATAAATTAGGTTACACATGTGACTGCTCCCTGTTCTTTTGATCTGTGTGTATGTGTTTATATAGACACATGTGTATGTATATTATAAACTTACACACAAGGATGCAATTAGATTATAAAAAGTGGTTTCTTACCTTCCTGGATCACTGGGCATTTTCATTTAGATCCTTGGACTTTCATGTCCTTCCTCAAAGCCAGATGAGGACTCTAAAGGGACACAAGCAGAGAGAGAACGTGAGGATTCCTCTAGTTTCACGAAGAAAGAGCTAAAGTCCATCCCTGAGTTGTATCAGCTCTAACACTGTCTGCAATTCATGAAACCAGAGATAGCAAGAAAAAAGCCTCAATGAATTCATGATCCATATATAATTAGAAGATAATGAAATGTATTCATTTATACTTACACATACTATAGCAATTACAGGGTAGTTAATTTATGTCTTCACTAGATTCGGTGGGTTTGTAGTCAATAACACATTTTCACACCTTCACTTTTTTAACCCACTTTTCATCACAGACTTAATACTCCATTCATATGTATGAATGCACCCACAGATAAGTGTTACCTTTAATATAATTGCTTTTCAATATTAATTTTTCATACTTACTTTGAAATATGTTTAACTTCCTAGAAGAGGAAGATTTTTGTTGTTCATAAAATTAACAGTCAAAAGTGAATATAAGAAAAGTTACAGAAAAAATTGTAATATTTTCCTCTTTGCAAAAAGTGTCAGAGATTATTTTTCATCATCTACAATTGTATATGCAGAAACAAGAAATATATGATTGATGGATCATATGAAGAGAAGTTGGGTAATTAATGTCTATCACAGGGTTATGTCTTCTTACCCTATGAAATCGTGTTTCCATGAGTTTGACAGACCGTCTAGTCAGTTAAAAGCTGAGTGGGTTCTTCTTTTGGAAAATTGTATTAGAAAATAACATTTATAAAAGTAGTAATTCTATCTTAAAATATTTTTTCAAATGAAATGAAGTTCAAGAATGAATATTTATTATTTTTAAAACCTGTATTAACACCAATTGGCAGAAAGGTTTAGAATGTTTTAATAGTTATTTTACATGGACATTGTGGTTCAGAAAAGTTACATTAAAAATCTTACTTGAGTTTGCGTAAACAGAAGATTTCTAAAATGTATCTTAAAACATCTTTATAAAGATTAGGAAGATCTAGTTCCTGTTCTTGAGGAAAGAATAGGACAAAGAAGTAAACAAATAAGATAAATTTAGTATTTAGTGTGTTTATTACTACAAAATATTTGAAGAAGAAAAAAAGCTTATACCTAACTTTTGTAATCTATGATTAAAAAAAATCTAAAATATTTTCTCAATGTGTATCATGAATCAGGCTTCGTAGACGTCTGACTAGTGAAATAAATACCCTTAGATTTTTTTTTTTTAATTTCTGTGTTTTAAAGATTTATTTATTTATGCATACAAGAGTTGGGGGTACAAGCCAGAGTTATGGGCATCGAGAGGATTCACCAGAGACAGAGTGGGGAGCAGAAGAGGCAGATGGACTGAAATATGCTGCTGAGGGGAGTAGCTGGCAAGGCAGGAGTGGTCTGCTGTATCATGTGGGTCCCCTCCCTGGCCTGGGTTCAGACTTGTGCTGCTGTACCTCGAATGCTTCATAGTGTGGCACTCAACCTGCTGCGCCACCAGGGAGGCCCCTACCCTAAAATTTAAATGTACTGAAATTGTAATAAATGAAAAAGGTCACTTTATACATTCAATTTCATCTAGTTGGTAACTGATAGTTTTAAGCAATGTGTGTGCTCTTAGAATGAAAAGAAATGTGAGAGTGTCTTATTAAAACAAAATCTCTTGAATGACTGGTAAAGTCTTGGCTATATGCTGCTCCATATCAGGAGTCCAAAGGGATCCAAAGGGCTTCTGAGCGCTGAAACTCTGGATTAACATGGCATGATTTTAAGTTTTATGTATACATATATACAAAATAAGCTATGCAAAGCAGAAATATCAGTGTTCTAGGGATTTCACTGCTGCTCAAAAAATAGACTTATAATTGAACAATGAATCAGGGTTCAAAAATTGAAAGTTTTCATACCCCAGTGAATGTGATTCAGAAATATATCCGTATCTCAATGATGACCGTTGTTGCTGGAGACAGAAAAGCAAGTAAATGAGAGCAGATTGATGTCTCCCAAAGGCCAGCATTATATTGTGGCTGTTGCTCGTTATGCTTTCTTCCCCCGTTGGCTAGTCACTTGTCATGTCTATATGGTATGGACATCATATATAGTTTCTGACATCTCTTGCTATTGCCCTAATGTCCATACTCACATAGGAAATAGCTTCAGTATAAAGATGGAATATTGTAAAGCCATGTTCATTTATTTTTGCTAGTTTTACATACAAGTGCATGACTGAAAGTAACTCCCTTTAGTATTTGCTGAAAAGAAGCAAATGCAAATATTATTTTTGCTTAGCATCATGATTTTTAGAGGAAAATGAAAACAGTGTGGACCTGTATAAAAGGTGGAAAGAAGTTAGTAATATTTGTGGAGTAGATAATATATATGACCACTCAGACAAGACACAGATAAAGAAATCTAGAACAGTGCTACACATACTTTCTGTGGTAAAGTATCTTTTACTATTTCCCAAATTAATTTATATGTCACATATATATATTTAAATAATACAGAAATTAATTTTAAAAAAATAATTACAATGTCACACAAACCAAGGATTTCCTGTAAATGTATTATGAGATTTAATAGACATAATCTGAAAAATTGTTATAAATTTTCTAGTACATCAATATAGAACTTATGTTAATGAAAAATTAATGCAATTTTGGCATAAATAAGATTAGCATATATGATAAGAAATCAATGGGACAAGGAGAAAAATGTGCTCCTGATATATTTTTAAATAATATAGATGTGAAAAGAGCAATGAATACATATTTTAAGTTATTCACTCTACATATTTATGAACAAATGGAATAGCTAAGATATTGTTGTCTTAAGTACAAAATACCAACAAGGTAACTGACAGTTTCCTCTGCATTTATAGTTTTGGGTTGCTCACAATAAGTTTAGGAGATTAAATATTTGTACAAAATGTTATAGGCAAATGGAGATTAATCAAACAGAAAATTCTCTTACCAAGGTTTTTTTCTTCTTTTTTTTTGTTTCCATATTTGTCGTACATTTTTAAGTATCAACACTGACTACAACAAATTAATATTTAAATTTTATTTCAAAAGACAATAAACAAATCAAACATCAACATAACAAAAACACACTTATGCAAAATAGGAAAGCATAATAAATGAAATATATAAAATGAACATTCAAGAAAACCTAGTGAATAAATGTAAATTTTATATTTACCATAATAAAATCTATGAGCTGAATGATCACATTATTAGAATATATATGATATTTTAAAAGGCAAAGAAAGGTAAAGTAAAATGTAACCTTAAGATTAGAAGAGTAATATATAACTATGAATAATATATATGATAAGATCAACAAAACTGAAATAGTATAGCAATATTAATATAATTAGCTCCAAATAACTTAAGGTGAAAGTCCTTGGGGAAGAGGAGCATTTCTTATTAAAAACGTTAAATCCACCATAAGTTTAGAGCAGTCATGAATAATTCTACTTTAATGTATAAACTATTGACAAATATAAATGAAAGTCCACAAAATAAGAGGAGAAACTGCCAAAATGTAAATGATACCCATTTATATTAGTTCCTGTTAATGCTGAAAAACAAAATTACAGCAAAGTGAATGGCTGTAGGAAAAGCAACTCCATCGTAGGCCCTTAACGAGTGAATCCCCTATCCTAGGAAGTAGCAGTCTCCTTATCAATCTGTACTCATGACTCACATAGAAGTCTAATCAATCTTAGAACAAAGACCCTTATGACATGTCACCCAGAATGTACTTCATGTTTAGTCTTAAACAAAAATGATCACATATATCAAGCAGGGCATAAGAATAACCATGTCAGAGTGGGTGGTGTGGACCTTTCCTGGAACTGATGTATTTTGCCACTTGCTTTGGCACTGAGGACCTGCATATATATAAGTTGCCCTTAATAAACTTTAATTGTGATTAATAAACACGCCTGCTTTGGCCTTCAGGCTCAAATTATCTTCTCTTTTTATATAAAAATAGTATTTATTGATTAGAAGAACTGGTATGTAAGCCAGAGGTGTGGGGGTGTGAGAGGATTCACCAGGGACAGAGTAGGATGCAAAATAGGCAGATATACTGAAATGCAATGCTAAGGGGAGCAGCCTGTGAGACAGGAGAGGTCTGCTGTACCATATGTGGATTAGTTCCCCAGCCTGAGATCAAACTCAGGCTGTAGTGGTGACAGCACTGAGACTTAGCTCCCAGGCCACCAGGGAGGACCCCTCAAATTATCTTCTCAATTTGGGTAAATTCACTCACTCATTAGCTACAAAGTTGCTTAAAAAATGGACATTTATTACACTGCAGGTGGAAAAGTGAGATATTCAAGATGGGTGCCACTGAGCTAAGGTTCAGGTAGAAACAATTCTCTGTTCCTTTTTTGCAAATCCTTGGATAGAATATGTTTTCCCAACTCATGAGGCTTCAAGAGACCACTAATCATGGGATTTGGTGTCTTCCTCATCATCACAGCTAACATCGATTGGTTAATTATTTCTTACATTTCCATTTTATTGTCGTCCTCTTCCAAATGAAAGAACCTTTACACTGACTAACCTGGATAATCAAGGATAATTCTCCTACCTGAAGGGTAACTTAGTAGCAATCTTGAAATCAAGAAGAAGAGGAAGATATTTAAAGTGTTGACAGAAAAATAAAACTAGAATTCTGTTCTCAGTGAAATTATATCTTTCAAAAGATAAGGAAGAAAAACTTCCTCAGATAAATAAAAATTGAAGGCACTTTTTTTTGCCATAGTTTACTAAGGGCAACTTGTACATATGCAGGATCTCATTACGAAAGCAAGCAGCAATAAAGATTAGATATTCTTCAAAGAGAAGAAATATATCATGTACATCAGAAATTTAGACTTTTAGTGGAAAGCAATGTTCTATATACAATACATGTTCATTCTCTATGATGCACACCTGAAACCTAAGTAATGTTGTAATACAATGCTACTTCAATAAAACAAAATTTTAAAAAAATACTTAGATCTTCATGAGGAAAGTAAACATGTTGGAGAATGAATAAATAAAATCTTTAATTTTTCATAGCCTTAATAGATAAAATAAATAAGTTTGTTCAAGATAATAGCAATGGGATATTGTGTGATTATATTTTATGTTTATTAAAAATGAATTAAAAGCAATTATAAATAACCAAAGGAGAGCAACTGGACTACTGTCACAGATATTAGGATTGCCCATGAAGATATTTGAAAGTGAACACAGATAATAGTAAACAAATGAGAAATCTCTAGGATAATCATTTTTAAAAAATTGGCAAAGTAATTTAGTGAAACCGCAATTTAAAAAAAAAATCTTATTTAAACATTTGTAATAAAGGTAAATAGAAATACAACTTTTAATGTTTGTGGGATACTATGAAGGAAAGTTATAATATTGAATAAAGATTAAGAAAAAAATCTAAGATTATTAATCTTAGCTTTCATTTGCAGAAATCAGTAAAAGAATAACAGTTTAAATCCAAATAGGCTATAGAAAATAAGCAATAAAAATGAAAGCATAATAACATTAAAATTGGGAAAAATACATCAAAAGTTAATTCTTTGAAAAGATAAAGAATATTGGGCCTCCCTGGTTGTGCAAGGGGTTAAGTTGCAGCAGTATAAAGCTGTCCACAGCTATCCGCACAGCAGTTCCATCCCAGGCCAGGGAGGGAATCCACATGGTCCAGCAGACCTCTACTGCCTTGTCCTCTGCTCCCCTCAGCAGTGCACTTTATTAGATATGTCTGTTCTGCTCCCCATTCTATCTCTGGTGACTCCTCTCACCTCCCTATACCTTTGGCCTATACCCTAGTACTTGTAGTAAAAAATATTTAAAAATAAATAAAGAAGGAAAATTGATAACTCTTTGGGCAGACCAGTCAAAATAGAGAGGAGACAAATTGTTAATATTAGAAATAAATGATGGTACGCTACTATTGATCTAATGGGCATGCAAAATTTAAAAAAAAATATTATGCAAAGATCTATACTCACCAATTTTATCACCCAGGTAAAATGCTCAAATTCTTTGAAAAATACATTTTACCAAGCACACACAAGGATAAGTAGATTATATGAAAAGACCTTTACTGAATATCCAGAAAATATAAGCACAAGGAAAACTTAACTTTGAGACCAGCGGTACCCTAATATCAAAACCAGCCAAAGATATCTTGTGAAAAAAAAAAAAAAAACTAAGAAAAGTTTCTCTCAATAATACACACACATCAGTCTTCAACAAATCATTTATAAGTAGAATACAACATACAAAATAAATCATGTACCATAATCACATGAGATTTACTTCATGTATACAAATTCACTTACTATTCAAAATCAATGCAATCCTCTCCTTTAGCATGATAAAGAAAAAAGTCATATGATCAAGTTAATAGATGCAAAACATCATTTAACAAAACTAACCATGTGCTTATGATAAAGATCTAGCACATTAGGTATAGAGTGGGATTTTCCCATCTCATAAAGACTGTGCATAAAAGACCCATATTATTATACTTAATTATGTGGTATTTGAAGCCTTATCTCTATGGTCTATAACAAGCAGACATTCCTTTCTTTACTACAATTCAAAGAACAAAGGCAACTGGATGGACAAAAGGTTAGCATTTCAGTTAGTATTGTTGGAACAACTGAAATTCATGTACAGAAATAGAAATATAACCGTGATTATAATAAATGCTCAGCAATTGCTCATTGAACGTGAAATATATATAAACATTTATCTATGCCATTCATAAAATTAAAAATAGATCTTAGAGATAAATGTAAAACAAAAATCTAAAACATTTCTGAAATATAATACATGCTCTAGGTGAACTTGGATTTAACAATGACTATTGTAGATAAACGGTTGAAAGAAAATCTTTGGCCAAAAAATTGATAAAATAAGTTCTTTACAATGAAAAAATGCTATGTAAAATACTATTAAGAAAAGTCAGGGACTGTAAGAAATATTTGCAAAATATGTACCTGATGAAAGTCAAAATAAGAATAAAGGAACTGTCCTTAAATTCATCCTTAAGAAAAATACAAATGAATGAACAACAACAAAAAATGCACAATAACTAATCTGACCAGAAATGTCACCAAAGATGACATCAAATGGTGTATAAAAGGTACCTGGAAGTACATGGCTTTGGCTTTGGCATTGGCAAAGTAAAACTAGTTATGACTATGTAACAATTAGAATGACTAAGAGTCAAAACACAGAAAACATCAAATGCTAATGAGGATGTGGAACAATAGAAGTCTCATTCATTGCTGGTGGTAATGCTAAATGATACCATCACTTAATTAGACAGTTTGGCAGTTTCTCAAAAAGCTAAGCATTGTCATACAATAGAATTTATCAATCAGGATCCCAAATATTTACCTAAATGAGCTGAAAACTTCTATCTACCCAAAAAATTTCACGTGAATATTTACATCAACTTTATTTATAAAACCTAAAACTGGAAGCAGTTAATGTGTCTTTTAATAAGTACAAGATTAAATTGTGGTACATCTACACAAAGGAATACTACAAAATCATTTTAAAACATGAGTCAAGATAGCAAAAGCTAGGAGAAATTTTATATAAAATAACTCTAAGTTAAGGACCAAGTCTGCAACGTTTACTGTTGTACACTTCAAACTATAGAAGCTCTGAAAAAGATAGAAATGTGAAAAATATAAGTAATAACCAGGGTTTTGAGGAGGTAGGGAGAGAAGACTGAAAAGATGGAACACAGGATTTTTAAGAGAGTGACAGTATTCTCTATGATACTGTAAAGATGGATACAAAATATCATTTGTCAAAGATAATAACTGACACCACGCTAAGAAAGAAAATGCTAATAATAGGGCAAATGGTGAGGGAGTTAGGGAAGAGGCGTTTTATGGGAATGTGCATATTCTCTGCTCAATTTTCACTTAATCTAAAACTGTTTTAAAAATGTAATATAAGAAAATCCTTACCACAGACCAGCCACAATCACAAGTTGAATTTCTGAATCTGAATATTATAAATAAATATGCCACAGATCTGTACAGATTGATTAAAATGTATTATATAATATACATATTCTCTAACAAAAATGCTTTAGAAAATCACATGATAAATGCACTTATAAGTGTAAGATTTAGATAGAAGAGGAAAGAAATGGATCTTGTTAATATGAAACCATTTTTCTGACCTCATTAAAGTGTTTTAAACTTTTACTATATTTTACTTTTTCCCTGGAGTCCATATGCCTGACTCTAATTCATTTGGTAGCGGGTATGCAGATTCTTTAACATTCAAGAGACACAAAATCTGATTTTTTAACTTCCCTAATATATAATATATTGAACAGTATTAGGCAGTCTTCATTCCATACATTCTGTTTAAACTTTGTTAATTCCAATGCCATCAAATGTGCAAATAAAACTAAATGAACTATTTTTCATTTTGAATGATACTGAAGTAAAAGGAAATTATTCTGACATTTAGTGGTCAATAAAAAAAGGTTAAAATGATTATTATAAAGTGGGTCATAATAAGATTATTTGTAAAATAAGCAAAACTGGGAGCAGTTCAAGGAGTCTGGGAAAGGCAAAAAAAAAAGGTAATAGTTGGAAAACAGTGATGTGAAAGTTGATAAGGATTAATCCCTCTGCAGAACTAATTACTTAGATTTGGAAAAGCTTTTTAGAAGGATGCTGTTTAGAGTTTCTTTGAAAAATGAGATATTCAAAGTAACTGATCATGTTGTTTTTTACATGCTGAAGGAAAAATGAAGAGCCCAGACATAGGAACAGCAAGGTGTCAATTGAAATGATGTAGACATTATATCAATTATTTGAGAGGTTGCTTGTTCATTTAGTTAAAGATTAATATGATGTCTTTTTCAAACAAATTTCATTTGAGAATAAGTAAGGAGGGCAAAGCAAAAATGCCCTGCATTTTGGTGGGGAATAGAAATCAAAACAAAAGTAATGTTGCTGAAAAAATTGGGGAGATTTACAAAGAAAAAAATTATTTGAATGAATGAGATCATCAGAGTTGTATTGAATTAAAATAATAGCATAATATTGATAGAAATGGAATAAGATTCATAAATCTCATTATCTTCTATTTTTCTATGTAAGTCATCTATCATGATTTTTATTTAATGGCAGAAAAGATAGTTTTGCCTATTTTGCTCAAAGTCAAGTGCCTAGGAGAGTGACTAGCACATAATAGACATAAAAAAGAATCTGGTGCTGGCTCTGGCATCACATAATACAATCAAAAATGATTATACAAAGATGAGCTTGGCCACAGCTCAAGATGACATGTAAATTCGGAAAGCATTTCACATTTGGCCTGGCTGGTTAACTGTCTCATCTAAACTTCCTTATACCTTCTGAAATTCCATGAAATATTTTGATGTGTAGAGCAATTTCTAAAGACAAATTACATTTATGTTCACTTAAAGACAAATGCATCTTCCACGAGATAAAATAAAACCAAATATTATTATACATCTAATGACTGAGAAAATAAATGGTAACATAAACATTAATGCAATTAATGTTTGTAGTAAACAATAACCATCCTGACTGAAGGAAGGTAAACTTGGAGATAATCATCTGGTAAGGATGATGCCCAGTTTAGAAAGAGGGATAAACACTCAGATGAAGGCAAGTGGCTGTGCCCAGTAAATGACATTAATCTTCTTATTTGACCTTTTCTGGTTGGGCTGTTAATGGGGCCAGTTACTTGAGTTTGTATTTGGGTTGTGGTATTTGGTATTTTGGGTTGGTTAAGAGTACTTGTTCTGTAAAATATTTGTGTCATTTGGGTTACCCTCTCCTATTCCTTTGAGTAGGAGGTGGTACTTTTCTCTGAACCCTCCATGCATTCAAGTTTCTTTAGCCTCAAATCAAAGATAAAGAAGCAGAAAGGAAACTCAAGATCCCATAGTTCCTTCAATCTCAAAGTCCCTTACTTCCTTAGCTGGTAAATCTTTTTCTTTCAAATGTCCAGAGTTTCTGTTTGTTGTTTGTTTTGGTTTAAGTGCTTATTTCACATAAAATATCCAGAGTTTTTAGTTTTAGTTATAGAGAGATATAGAGAAAAAAAAATCCATCTTATGTTACTTGAAATTGAGTTAATTTAGATTTTACTGAGTTTTTTCCCTCAAAATAATTTAATTATCCAGTGTTTTATTTTTTTAAGATTTATTTATGCATGCAAGAACTGGGGTATAAATCAGAGGTATGGGGCATGAGAGGATTCAACAAAGACAGAGTGGGGAGCAGAACAGGCAGATCTACTGCAATACACTGCTGAGGGGAGCAGCAGGCAAGACAAGAGAGGTCTGATGCACCATGTGGGTCATCTTCCTTGCCGGGATCCAACTCAGGCCAAAGTGGGCTGGTGATAGCTTTCTAGAGCAGAGATTTTTACCCACATACCATCTGGGAGGCCCCTAATCTTCCAGATTAAAAAAAAAATTATCACACATTTCCCTTTTTTATATTGCTACCTTAAATGAGAAAACATAATTTGACATAATATAAATTATCTTGTTGACATCAGAACACAAACATACATAAACGAGTAAATTAAGCTAAGGTATTTCTTCCTAATAAAATATTTCGAAGAATGACACATATGTTCCTGCAAACTGAGACTAAAACAATATCACTAAATTAATTGAACACATTCTAGCTAAATTGTCTTTGTGTTTCTCAATTATATTTCTTCTCTTTTACACTTTATCTCTTTTACACTTTTAAATTGTAGTAGTAATTATGGAGCCTTTATTCCTAGTAAGAAAGCTTAAATAATTATTTATAACAAAGGATTCATTTGAAAATTTGACTGTTTTCATGTATATCCACCTCTTTTACTAATTGCTATCACAATGAAGTAAATACTGTTATGCATTTATGTTGATGTTCCTGAACTTTACAGTTGTTTTGAAGTTGAGGCTATTTCTCTTATTAAATGACAGTTTATTTTCTTACCTGGTAAGTTCACAACTGCTATTGAAGGTGATAGATGAAATAAAAATGCAAATGAGGAAGTGAGATCATGATTTATTCATCCACATTGGCTGAGGATTATTTGTAACTAGATTAATAGTCACTTTATAAAGTTAACAGTGTGTGATCACAAGAAAACTTAGACAAAGTTAGCATAATTTAATTACAATCAAATGTATGAAACAGCAGCAGTGAAGTCACATATATACACATAGTGTAAATACTGAATACAACAGTATGTGTACACACTTTACGTGTAAATGTATGCATGTTAGATACATGAACACATCTATTTTAAACTTATTCCATTATTAACTGATAAAAGTTTTGATTTGTTGCCTGATCTTTTCTAAATCACGATAAGTAATATTAACAAGTACATCACTTTCTGAATTGTGATATCTCACGGTTGAAATAGTGATTTGTGAAACATCCGTCTGAATGTACATCTGTGTTTTTGTCATTTTGTTAATTTATGTATAAATAGTTGAAGAAATTTTAAAATATGTATTGTAGACCCTTTCTAGATTAAGGGCTTAGAACTCTATTGTCCAAAACTACCCAAGTGCATGCATGTTTTTCTCCCTCCCTTTTTTCTTTCTCTCTTACATACATAGATGCACGTGTATGCAAATGCTTCAGCACACACACACAATGAGACAGAAAGGATAGTTGCAATTGAAATAAGAAGGAAGAGGCAAGCATGGAGTCACAGGTCTCAAGGTGTAAATGAAGGGTTTAGTGAGCACATTATAGTGGCAGAACAATGACATATCTGATCACCAAATTTTGGAAATCTATAAAGTATGACATGGGAAAATTTAATTTATTCTGTATCAATTGCAGAACCTGTAAATATTCAGGGAGGACATTGTCACTTACTTCTGTACATTTGTAAACAATCTCAAACACATTACCTTATAAAAACTATGTCATGAAACATAATTTGAAGAGTCCCAAGCTCTCCTTGCCATTATATTCAAGATTCTCAGAATAACAGCTACAAAATCTACTCCCTATTCCAATGCTTTCTTATTTTCTTCTTGAATTACTTTAGGAAGGTTTCTATTCTCTACTATACTGAAACGTCTCTGGCAATAGTTGTCTATTACCTTACCTCTTAATTTTGTTATTTCCCACTCTTGGCCATTTCCATTTCCCTTATAAAATTTCCTTTGAGACAATGAATGTGATTTTTTCTTTTGGTCACTTGCTGTGTCTTCATCCATTTACTATCAAAATTTGACAACAAACTTGACAACAGTTTACCATTGAGTTGATCTTCTACACCAAACCTGCTGTGTGTCTCTGAGTCATATCTGCAGTTAGTTATAACTCCTCTCTCCCCGAGTTTCTAAAGTCAGATACCACTTCTCCTTCGTTCAGAAAACAAATGCAATTGACTTTATTTTCTCCTTCACCAACCATCTCCATCTCCTTTCCTTTATCTGCACTGCACCACACTCAGTATTGCTTATCTCAGTGACTGCAATAGTGTCAAATATTTTGTTTTGCTCTCAAACTCCTTCAAATTTCTCTCTCTATAAAAAAAAAAATTGTTTCCTTGCCCTTTTAAAACAGTTATTAGATAGCAAACATTTTTATGTAAAATCAAGCCCAAACGTCTCTGTGCACACAATTGATGTCATGATTTTACCTTTATCTACCTCTTAAGTTTGTTATCTCATTGTGCCAGTTTTTTTTTTCTCATGACTCTAGCCATATCTAATTATGTGCAGTCTTTCTATATTTGTGTTGAATGTTAACTCTCTTCACAGCTAAATCTATTTATGTTATGGCATAAAGTTACATATATGTCCACATCATCTCATAGCTTTACATTCCTTTATGTTTGGGGGAAGCTACATGGTGCAAGCTATATGAGTTAGAAAGTTGAAAAGATTATTGCACTCTGTTTTATTCACTATCCATAGTACCTCACAGTGTGAAGTTTATTAGTAAATCTGAGCTCAGTAAACAAATCAATCATAACCTATTTTCCTAACAAAAAATTTTACTCTATTACAGGAAAAATTATTTAAATTTGAAATCTTAGATGTAGACCACTATTTCTATCTCTATATATGTATATACATAAACATTAAAAATATGTATCTGGCATGGATTTATCATTTTTGATCACTGAATAGTTCCATTGTGTATATACATACATATATAGCACATCTTCTTGATCTCACCTATTTTTTGGGTACTTAGGTACTCTGATTATATTATTTCTTTATCATAAAAAAAAGGAAGGGAGAAATATATGTCAAGTCTTAGTATGCTGAATTTAATATAGTTTGATAATGCATTGAAAGTATTAAGAAGAAACTAAAATATATTCACTTTTAACAAAGATAATTATAAAATTAATATTTCTAACTCAATGAAGATATAACTATTGATTAAATCAAATAATTAGACATTTACTTGGAAAAAGATTCAGGGTTCATATACACAAGAAAAATGCTCAAACTCATAAATAAATGAACAAATAGAAAAATATGCCCATATATTGATTATGATATTTGTAATATTATTAGTTTTCCATGCTGTTGGGAGAAATAATCAAAACATTTTAGACACGGGTTTTAAATTATTTTTTAAAATGAAATATAGACATAGGTTTGGAATTAGAAATCCAACCTCAAGTTCTTTAAATTAGGTGAAAAAAAATGCAGGTTGCTTCATTGACTCATTTCTCTTACAATGTTGCCTGCCATCTTATTTTCACTTTGAAGTGTCTTTTTATTTTGTCCTCTTTAATATGTGAAGTTGTGGAGTCAGGGTGATGGATTGTATGAGGATAAGGTCTGATAGAGTTACATTTAGTAATTATTTCCTCTTTTCTGTATTTAATTTCTTTTACATGTTAATTTTTTCATCAACATACTTCCACAGAATGCTCATGTCAATTCCAGAGAATGCTTATATCAATTCCATGTCCATGCCTTCTTCTATAAAAGTGATGCCTTCTCCAAACTGCCAACCACTAGTTCTAAAACTATTGGAGCATCTACATTCTTGTTTATCTACTAAGCATTGCCAATTTTCATCATCTTATAACTGTTCTCAATATTTCCCTCAAAAAATTAACTTATTTTCTACAGATTATTTTATCTGTGTTCTCTGACCCTTAGAGTAGGAAACTAATGATTTTTGAAAGATTGTAGAAATAAAAAGACATGCCTCAATATAGTTGGAAATGAAAAGTAAAACTCTTGCAACTCAGTGAGTTTGAAGAAAAACAATCCAAAATAGATAAGTGAAATAGTATCTCACAAAATAAATTATACAAATGTAGGCAAGCATTTTGGGTTGGAGTGAACAGCACAAATTATTTGGAAAGCAATCATACAGCTTTTTATAAAACTTACCTAACTTGTATTTTATGACCACTGATTCTTTTCCTGGTATTTACTGAAGAAAAATGAGAACATATGTTTGTGAAAAGACTTTATATATATATATATATATATATATATAGTGAGAGTTTTATAATATCCCAGAAAGCTCAAAATGGAAATAAGCAAAATGCCCATCTATAGGTGAATTAAAATTTTTTTTTCAATACAATTCAACAATAAAGGGAACAACTGGTGACTGAAATGACAGGTGCTAATCCAAAGCAAATAAAGAATTCCAAGTACCTGCTATATTGTTCTTGGTCCTGATCCCCCCCCCCAATATTTCAATATTTCTTAATAAAGACCATGAAAAATAGTTTGCCTTTGCTTGACAGGAACAGAATCAAAAGTCAGTGTATTATGCGAGGGCTTTATCTATTTGTAAGCTCTCAAACCCAAAGGAATCACGTCTGTCCACTTATATTGACAAAATCATTCTGATTGGATGTGCTGAGCTGGAGTGAGCAAACAGAATAGATCCCTTAGAAGACAAATGTGTGTCAGAGGCTTAGAAATACAGGCTTATTAAGGGGCAGTTGGAGATTATAGGTTCAGTGATATGAGATGTGTTGACACACCATCTTGCAGATGAACACTTTATACATGCAGTAACAGAAAAGACACACACCTGGTGGACCTCTGAATTTAAGCAGCAAAACTCTACTTCATTTGAAGTTATTACTCTGAATTTTTTTTTTTTTTTTGGTAAATTACAAGTTTGGAACAAATGTAAGTTTCCATGTTAGGTACTCTGTCCTCATTCTGCATGACCCAATATATTTAATTGTGCTTGAACTGTCTGCAGGAAAATAAGTATTTAGGAGAAAGCCCTGTTCTTTTGCAGTCATCTATCTGCAAAAGATTAACAACTAAAGCTTAGTACTGGATCCTTGCAGAGACTGAACACTTGTCCAGAGACCCCAAGTGATCATGACACTTGGGGGTGTTCATCATGAATTGAATGTTATCTGACATGAATATGGATGTGTTCATCGGTCCACACTTCCATCATCACATTAAAGATGTGGGTAGGAGATAACTTGAGCAGAGGCAACTGCAACCAGATGTGAGATTCAGAGAGTTCTCACTGAATGCTGCTTTCCACTGATTACAAGGCAGCATCCTGAAACTGTTGGTGCAAACTTTCTGGAGATTCTAAAGAATTGTTGCACAACAGTTTCTGGGTCTGATTTTGAGGAACTACTCTTTTAAACAGTATATGCTGCCCTGTAGTTCTAGCTGAAGCGTCCCTGAAAATTGCAGCACCTTTAATTTTTCTTTTGGCCTAAGCATCCTGATATTCTATTAACCATGTGCCTAGGATTTCATTTTGTAACTAAATCCAAAGTTCTGAAAATAGAGTGTTGTATCACCCAGTGGAATTAATGTGCGATCATGCATGTCAAGTATCGTTTCTAGTATAAAACATCCAGTAAGGTTGAATAAATCTTTGTTAGATCCCTTCACTATTTTGTTATATTGCACTTACTGAACTGCAGTCTATGGAAAGTTGTAATTAATAGCATACCTTGCAGCTATTTTGTTTTGTTTTGTTGACAGAAAATACATACAATAACATTTTGGACACATTTTTTCCTGTCAGATATAAAATATATTGAAAATTTCAAGATAATCTCACTTCCTCTAAGACATTTATCAACTCTTTATGTCTGACAACAGCTGTGATTTCTTTCAAGGATAATTAATGTCAACTTTCCATGACAAGATAATTTTTTTTTGACAGGTACTTTAAACTCTACCAAAGTTTAGGATGTGACAATGCAACCCTGGAAAAATCACACTAATCATGACATATTAACTAAATAACATGTAAGTTAATAAAATAAAATTTTGTGCATGTAAATAATAGTTATTTTATACTATTATGATTGTGTTCATCTATTTGATTTATAAAAAAAATGGAGCCATCACTGCTCCATAATATACAATAGCATGATTTTCATCATAGACTATGTTTTTGAAGATATTATCAGATATATTTCATGCCTACATTTGAAAAAATTGTATTAACACTAACATTATTAAAGCATCCACTCTAAATGTTACCAGCAGTTTGGAGGATTCTAATTATGGCTACACTAATAAGCAATCAACTGATTTCTCCATACCTGGGATAATAGTATGTGATGAGACTATGCACAGTGAGTCTGTGCTTTATTCATCAATTTAGTTCATCAGGATGCAATGAGTGACTAGCTTATGACCCAATGCATGCTAAATGCCTGCAATGCTCAAGTACACCATGCAGATTATGCTGTGTGTGTGTTTGCTAGGGGGATAAGCGTCATTGAATATAACCACGTTTATAGTTTTAAAAATCAGGTAAGTTCTTTTTTAAATATGTAAAACAATCTTAAAATTCATTTGCATGGCTTTATCATATATAATAGTGGCGTTAAACAGTCTAAAAAAGCAGCAATTTGCAGTCAATTTTGCTGATAGATGATTGAATATAAATAATGTTCATAGTCCTGGGCCTCTCTGGTGGTGGAAGGGGTCGAGTGGCACACTGTGGGGCTTCCACAGTCACTGCAGTGTGATTTCAATCCCAGCCAGGGAGCAGACCCATATGGTGCAGCAGACCTCTACTATTTCACCTGCTGCTCCCCAGAGCAGTGCATTTCAGCAGATCCACCTGTTCTATCCCCCACTCTGTCTCCAGTAACTCCTCTCATCCCCTTCACCTCTGACCTATACCCCAGCTCTTGTATGCATAAATAATGTATTTTCTAAAACGTTCATAATCCTGATATACATATCTTCATATCTACTCATAAAGAGTCAGTATTTTAGATTTAGCAATTAAGTACTTATCTCTGGTTGAGGTATTTTCCAGTTTTTTTTTCTTTTGATATAGGAACAATATACTCTAAAAATCTTAAATGCCATTGATCAACTCAAAGCTATTTCTAGTAGAAACTTTTTAAACATATCTCTAAGATGAAATAGACTCACCATGAATTTACTTCAAGTTTACTATTAATTGAATTTAAGTTAATTTCCAAAATGAGATCGGTTTTAGAAAAGATCAATGTCTGTGTGTACCTTTGTGTACATGCAATCAAATTCTATTATTACTGCTGCATAGGTAAGGAATATTAGAACTGAGCAGAAGTCTCTAAACAGATACCAAACCATTTCAAATGCTTCTCACATGCCATGCAGGGAAGCTCCACAGGGATTGAAGGAAATTTAGCATTTGTAGAGGAATGAATTTTATAAAGGCATTAGCAGTGTGAGGGAGGGCTACTAATATCTTTACATACAAGAGCAAGTAACTGTTGCACCTGTCAAAGTATTTGGAATTGTTGCAGAAAAGGGATGTTGTGTACACAAATCCTTATATCCTTGAACACAGCTCCAGCACAAAAATGATGAAAATGTGGTTTCTTTACTGTCACCAGTAGCGTCTACCACAGTGGCAATAGCAACAAATGAGGAAAAATTCATTTTCTGTAATTGTTCCAATTTGCAGAGAAACATAAGCACTTTTATTGATTCATCCTTATAAGACAAGGAAGATGAAAGACTTCTAGAAATCTTTTGGCTAATTTAGATTAAAAACATTCATTGAACTTACTCAAAGTAAGCTCTGTAGGAAAACATATAAACAACATTTAGAATGTTTTATAGAAATGGATACCAAAATCATATAAACATCTTGCTGTCATTTTATATTTCAATAAAGGAATGAAGCTACTCCTTCTAACTATTTCAATGGGAATTATTTCTAATCTATGTGATTAAGAATTATATAGAGCATTTCAGTTGCTTGAAGAACTTTGACCAAGTTTTTCTTATAAAATAACATAATTTCATCATGTTAAGATAGCCTATCAATTATGCATGATTTTTAGAGATTTATAATATAAATAACACATTATATAATCACTCAATTAATTATGTTTTACATTATTTTTCCATTCATATTATTTTCATAAAATTTACATCCACAACAGTAGTATTCTTCCTCACACTATTTTTCTGCATTCTTTTCTTCTTTTAAATAGTGTGATCATGGTTAAAAATAGCAAATATTTGAGAACATATTTGCAGTCTCAGAAGGAAATTGGTATTATATCACCCACTCTATCCTCAGTTTCATCCTGTTTTCATTCAGTTCATTATTGTTGGTATCATATAGTTCATAAGTAGGGTCAACATAACTAAAAGTCAAAAATTTGACTTTATATTGGACATAACCATTTTCTAGCATACCAGAGAGATAAAGTGTATTCAATGCTAGATTGAATAAATGCTATTGTAAATTTGACAGTTAGCTTGATATTATGATTCCCTAAATATGATTCATTTAGTATAGGGAATACATGGTACAATACATTGTTGTATTAGATACATCTTGCAATGAAATTCATATAAATAAATTATAGATATTTTTGAGGATTTTTTCTCAAATGGTCCTATTATTTTAATAGGCAAGCAAAATCAGCAAACTCTGGTTTATATCAATCAGTTTCATGATTTTTTATTAAATTTTATTTTATGCAATTTATACATGGAAATGTTTTTGTGACAACCTATATGTATGTCTTTATATTATAACTGGAAATTAGTGTTAAGTCAATCAATGAATATTTATGGGTCCCAGGCATTGTGCTGAGCAATAAGAACAGAGACAGATAAAACAAGCATGGTTCCTGCTTTGTCTCAGTCACCTCCCAAAGAAACCCCACTCCAGCTAGTTTATAATTACTTTGTTTTATCAAGTCATCCATTTTGACTCCTTATTTCACTCATGTATGCAAAATAATTCAATATATATTTTATATTTCTGACTTGCTTCCCACAAGAGCCTTTCATTTTGCTGTAAATGGTAACATTTTATCTTTTCTTATAGCTGAATAATATTCCATTGTGAGGTTAACCATATCTTCTTTACCTAATCCTTAATCAGTGGGCACTCAGGTTGTTTCCAAATCCTTGTTCCTGTATATAAAGCTGTAATAAACATTGTAGAGAGCATAATTTTTGGAGTGGATGGCTTCATAGTCTACAAGTGGAATTGCTGGAATACATGGTATACACACTGACACATTTTAGGGTTTTTTTAGGGGGAGGGTAGAATAACTGGTTTGTAGACCAAAGGTTTGAGGGTGGGGGAGAGAGGATTCACCAGTGACAGAGTGGGAAGCATAGCAGGTGGATTTACTGAAATACACTGCCAAGCATTGCAGTGAGTGGGATAGGAGAGGTCTGCTGAACCATATGTAGGTTAGGTCCCTACCTAGGAAGTGACTCAGACTACAGCAATGATAGCACTGAAACTTAATCCCTAGGACACCGAGAGGGTGCCGCATTTTAGTGTTTTTATGGTAGGTCCAGACCACTTTCTAAAATAATTTCACCAGTTTACAATCTCACCAACAGTGTACTAGAGATACTCTTTTCCATATCCTCTCCAGAATTTTTTTTTTTTGACGGCCTAAAGGTTTATTGAGTTTATTTATCTTTTTGAAGACAAAGCTAAACTTAGACAGCAGGGATAAATCATAAATGGGAAAAACTGTCTAAATTTTAGCAAATTTCTCATCATATGGAAGCCAAATGGAAGAGCAACAACATCTTACAAGTGATAGAGCAAAAGAACTGTCAACAAAGAATCTCATATCCAGTGAAAATAATGTATAAGAAATAAAGATACACAAGATTAAATAAGAATAAAATAAATGCTATTATTTTAAAAACTGGCATATAGTATTATAAAAATCCATGAAGATCTTGTTAGATTACAAATTCCCTAACTGTTCTAAATATTAATGAAGATGCTATATCCTTGAGAAAAGATTTATTCTAAAATGTAATCTGTCACTTTTTGTCTGTTGGTCAGAGCCCACAGAGATCCTTAAATAGAAAAAAGTACAAAATTAACTTTCTCATGCTTGGTATAGAAATAACTGCCTAATGGAAATATTCACAATGGGAAAAGTTTCAGAGTATTAGATATTTTTTTTTTCTCATTCAAAAATCCCTTGGAAGGGTTAACTCTTACCTAACTAAATAAAAACCATTGTACCACTAAGAGTTCACATACTTTTCAGATGATAATAACCTAAATAAAAATAAAGTTATGCATTTTCCTGAGGTATGATTAAATATGCCATTATTAAAATGAATGGAACTGTTAATGGATGGTATGCCAGTTTTCAATAAGTTGTGTTTGTCACCAGTGGCCTTTTCAATGAGAGTGACTGAGTGAGGGAGAGAAGGGAGAGGATGATTTAGCTGGATAGCTGAGTAATTATTTCATTTTTAATTTAAAATATTTTAAAGTATTGGAGACTTTATGATTTCAAATTTTTACTATAAGTCAAGCACTATATTCCTAAGGGAAAAGTTAGAAAGCACTATTACATGAATTATTGTATAATATCATAATAGCCACCATTATCTGATGATATGAGTCAAACGTATAATACTTTTTATGGGACCACTAATAGTTGTCTCTGGAAAAATGGTTGCTAATTATTTTTATAAGAAAGTGTCACATTAACAGACTTCCTCTTTGTGCTAAGTGTCAAATCCCAGACACTTAGCTTTCCACCCAGTAATGGACTGTAGTTGACGTCCTATTAGTGGTTAACCTATATGCCATAGAAGCTCACTCTTTTACTGGTTGTATAGATTCAATGTATAATTATTCAAATGAGCTTTTGACTATCTTAATTTTCTATGTTTCTCCCCTGCCCCCATATTCTCTATATAGGTAATAGTGAAATGAATCTGTAAGCTGATTCTTATACTGCTGCTCCTTCTGTAATTCTTATTTTATGCAGAAACCCAGAACATTTTCTATATGTGGAATTGTTACCAGGGTTTTCCATTATTTGAACAGGACTTGATATATACTCTGATAATAAACAAGTGATTTTTAAATGTTGAGATCATATTTAATACTATTAATTATCAGGAATTATATATAATCAAAGGTCAAAATGCAGTTCTTGATTACTTGGTTGTTTATGTTGGGGGGATGTTTATATATATGTGAGTCTATAATCGCTGATCTTATTTTCTTAAAGAGAATGTGAGAAGAGTTGAATAGCCACAATATAAATGCACCCTCTAAATTTGTAGAGGAACAGAATTTAGAAGGAAAGCATACCATTTTCTCCAGTAGCATATTGATAGTAAAATACTTTCAGACTATTTATCATGTCATCAAACTATAGCTATTAAAATGATGTTCTCTCACACCACTTTAAAATACACTCCTTCAACTGACAAAAACACTGTTTGCTAATTCTGCTTAGCAGTGTAATGCAAAGTTTTGCAACTTTAGCATTTTTGATATTTTGGGATGAATATTTCTTTGTTGTGGGCAGTAGCATCTGTATTTTTTACCCACTGATGCCAGTAGCACCCCTCTCCCCCGTGTAACAAACAAAAATGACTGTAGACATTGTCAACTGTACTGGCGACAAAAATCATCCAGTTAAGAATTACACAAAATGGAACCCATCTCAAACCCTAGAAATCTGACTGTAGAGCTGAGGCTACTGAGCAGGGAGGGTGGTGCTCTGGCATAGGGCAGGGTTGGTGACATGCATCTGAGGAAGCAAGATCCTATGCATCAGTCACATCCGATGCTGTAAACTATGTGCAAAAACAAACTCATAATCCAACTGCAGATCTGAGGTTAGCTGGAAGGGAAGAGGAGAACAAAACATTGAGAGTTCCAATGGACCTTGGTAAGGATTACAGGTATTTTGGTAGTAGGTGTGGAATGACAACAATCATTTGTAGATGTGTGAACTTGTTTTATTCCTATGATATTTACAGTGCTGTCAACCATTACCTCAATTAAAAAAAAATACTGGTATGATGGAAAGAAGCCAGTCCTCTATGTTAGGTAAAACTGGTTACATCTTTATTCTGCTATCATTGCCTCTTAAGTAAATTACATAAATTTTCTAGGCTTCAGTTATTAACACATATTTAAATATGTCACATATTTGCTACAAGGATTAAAGGACATATACAAAAGACATGTTTTAATTTTCTAACTGCCTGAAACATCATGGCACTCCTTAATTCTTTCAATACTTGGCTACCGGCCACTTTTCTTATATGAGCAATAAAAATGCAGCCTTTAGAAACTTTCTTTTTACTTTAACCTTTTAGCATATTCTATAATATTCTTTACATTCACTTTCACCTCACACATGAATTTGCTGCTATCTGTCTGGGCTTCAATATTTACTGAGTACTAATATATCAATTCACTCTTCTTGCTGACTCAATGTGAGCTGTTTGTTTACTCTCTGCTAGGAAAATCTACAGAAAGACCTCCTTGAAGACATGGAGGATTCTTGTCCATCTCTTGGATATCTGCTTGCTGGCTGGGGGCTAGACCTGTCACACCAAAGATGTCTCTGAATGGAGGCATTATTCTCAGGGTGTGTCCCTTAGAGCCCTCCTGAGAAACCTCTGTGCTGTCTGATGATAATCAGTGCCTCAAATCAGTGCCACCAGAAGCTCTGATGTTTTGTTTTGTATTTTCATGAAACAAGAGAATCCAAATACACCAAGTAAGAGTAATGGCAATGGAAACAAGAATAATCAACATGTACTTTGGTTTTCAAGGGTTTCCCCACTACACATGTTATATCTAACCCATGATCATAGTTTTTACTGGACTCTTTAATCCCAGGCATACTCTTTGAAATAATGCCATTGTTATCAACTATATTGATGCATGTTTATTGTTTTATTTTGATTTTAAGTTACTTGTGGTTATAAAGAAAGATAGAAATTCTAAGTATTGAGGTAAAGGTAGCGGAAACTATGGAGAAAAAAATATTTAAGTCAGAAAAAGTTGAAAGTCAGAGAAAGAATTTTGAGCTCTGCCAAAGATACAAAAGAAATAAAAAGGCAGGTATCCCATTGTTCCATTAGCATTTGTTGAAAAGATTTTCTTTTTGCCACTGAATTTCTTTTTTAATTTTTTCGCAAAACCAGTTATCAAGAGTGTGGATCTAATTCTGAATTCTCTATTCCTTTCACCCTTATCTATCCTTATGCCATTACCACATTGCCTTAACTATTATACCGTTAAAGTAAATGTCAAAATCAGTTAGTGCAGTCATCCAGATATACTAAATATGAAATATCTAAAGAAGAAATTAATAAAATATTAGATGTAATCTGTTTTTAAATATTGTAAGTTATCAATCTCACTATTAATTATAGCATGTAAAGCTAGATTGACAAATTCTGCATCTATTAATAAAGAAAAATCTAAATGCTTAGAATGTCTTTGAAAGAACATACATAATTCAATGGCATTAAGAATGTTGTACTTTAAAATTTCTCTATAGCAGAATTAGGAAGTTCATATAAACAACACTTAATAGTAAAGTCTTTGTAATAGCACCTAAGACTAGGTTATAACATTTTGAAATAGATGAAATTTATATATTTTGAAATAAATTTATGGTCATTTTGATATACTTGTGATAAATTATAAATTTCTAAAACTAATTTATTTAAATGTGTGATCCATAAATGATGCAGACTATTGTACAGTCCCTTATCACTATATTCCAAATTATTCTACTTTCTCAAAATAAACTTAAAATACATACTATTTTTTAAATGGGAAGAGACTCAGGACTCCTTAGAAAAACAGTATCAGATATTGTAAGATATGCAAGACTGAGCCACTGAACTCAAATTTACTATGTTAATTGCAAATTCTCCCACACATTCTTTATAAGCCAACTTCTTCTTTTAGTTTATGGCTCTGTTATTTTTCTTTTTGTTCAGGTTACAAACCCTAAACTCTCCTGACTCCTGTCTCTTACTTCTCCAATTTAAACCTTTAAGAAGTACATTTATCTGTTCATTCAAAATATATGAAGATGCTAATAAAACTATCTTACCAGTTTCAATGCTACACAGTCTAACACCTATCATCTCTTGCCTGCAAATTTTGCTTATATAGCCATAGAGCTTATCTCTCTGGCAAGCAAGGATAAAATTTTGAAAATCCCAACACTGTCCAATAAAATAGGTCTAACAAATTTAAATAATTATATGAAGTAGGTTTAACTGAGAAGAGGCACATTTACTAATTTATCCTTTTTCCTTTTTTGTAGAATTAAAAATTATATGCAATGTAAGGAATAGGTAGTAAAGGGGCTGAACAGTCACATCAAATGGGGTACAGAGTTTGCAAGAAAATTCTCAGCTAATTTAATATTACAAAGTTCCAGTTCTTTCTCAGTAAAAACCCTTCCAAGTTTTCATCAACCTACTAAAATGCAAATGTATTTGGCACTGTTACCCAGCTGACTTTATCATTTTATACATATTTTATGATTATAAAAATAGTTCATGATTTCAGCTTAACTTACCTCTCTGAACATAACAATCCCTTGTCCTCTAGGAATGATATTGCTTATAAGTAGACAATTTATATCCCCTTCTTACTATAGCATATGCTCCTCCAACATTCTCTTACTTATTATATTTTTTATGTAGTCAGGAGTTTGTGTACCTTCACTGTCTATTTGACCATTCATTACATCCTACAAAACATAATCACATAAAATGGAATACAGAATAGTTTTCTATCTGTCACTTAGTGTGGGTCCTTGAAATCATGAACTTAACTTTCAATATTAGGTATAACAGTAAGTGAGCTGTAACATTCACCACATTCAAGCACAGACACACACATACACAATTAAAATAAGTGAATACATGAGTCAAAGTGTTATTTTTCTAAGTTTCTCAGTATTTTTGGAAAATTCTTACTTATAGTGTTCAATAACACAATCCAAAGGTTATATTTAAAACAAAAATCAGGATTATAATGAACCTACTAATAAACCCATGTGTGTGTGTATACATTAAAATCTGACATCAAAAGTAAAGACACAACAAATAAAACACATAATAAGTATGGATACATTAATCTAAAAAATATTCACAATAATCAAAAAATTAACAATGAAAGGCATCCTATAAATGAAGGGGAATATTTGCAAATAATGTGTCTGATATACAGATGGAACTAAAATTGTAAATTATATAAAGAACTCATACAACTCAATAGAAAATTGTCTGATTAAAAATGAACAGAAGATATGAATACATATTTTGATAAACACAGATGGGCAATAGGTAAATGAAAATATGTTCAATATTACTAAACATGAAGATAAAACAAATCAAAACCAAAAATGAGATATCACTTCACACCTACCAAAAGACAAGAGGTAACAAGTACTGTTGAAAATGTGGTGAAAGGGAAACCCTCATGCACTCTGAGTCAAACTCTACAGAAAACAGAAAGGAGTTTGTTTACTCAAAAATGATAACTAGAATTACTATATGACCTTTGAATTCCCCTTCTGGTTATATATCCAAAGAGAACACTAACTGAAAAAGATATCTGCACCACTATTTACAAAAGCTAAAATGTGAAAACAGCTTATCAACGATAAGTACATACACATAATTGCTTACATTTTACATATATATAAACACTATTCAATTATTAAAAAATGAAATATTTTCATTTTTAATAACATGGATGGACCTTTATGGCATTATTCCAAGTAAAGTAAATCAGAGAAAAACAAATACTGTATGATATCACTTAATATAAGATGTCAAAAACAAAAACAAAACATAAAATGTAAGTTCATTCATCCAGAAGTTGCCAGAGGTAATGTGTGTGGGGTGGGTGGTGGTGGTGAGGGTGAGCAATTATGGGGAAGGAGAAGTAGTAAAAATGGATGAAAGGTGTCAAAAACGCAAAATTCTAGTTATATATAATGTATGTCATATTTTCCTGTTATACAACAGGATAACAAAAGTTAATATGTATCCCCTATTTGAAAGTTGCTTAGTAAATCATAAAAGTTCTCATTACAAGAACAGTTTTTCTAACTATATATGGCAATAGATGTTGACTATACTCACGTGGTACTCACTTCACTATATACACAAATATCAAATAAGTATGCTCTTCATCTGAAACTAATGTTGTATGTCAACTGTATCTCGATAATTTCTTAAATTTACTAAAAGATTATAGAGGAAAATGTAATTAATCAAGATCAACACTTATTCATCTGACACTTCCTCAAAAATCTAAGTTTCAGCAGACAAAATACCATATTGAATATATTTCTTCATTTTTTTCACTTGATGAAAATTAAAAGTAATTGAGATAGCAATTACTTTACAAAGAGAAACAACTCAAAACAAAGTAGTGAAAAATTAAAATTGACCTCATTTAATCCCTTCGATTAAAATTTATAATTATAATTTAATTATAGTTAATGATAGCAGAATAATGACCTCCACTTAAAAAAAATGGAAAAACACTGATCTTTTTACATAGATAGCTGATTGGAATGTTTCAAAATTTTAATTCTATAACAACATTTTTTTAATTGTCTCAGCTGACATGATTTTGTCTATAAAGAGCACATATATGACCTTAATATGAAATAAAATACAAATTATATGCATCACATATATATATATAGTTTTATAATTATACTTACTATTTTAAAATAGCCTATTCTTATTTTATGAAATCTATGTTTTAACATTTTATTGATAAACATTTGCAGACTAATTTCCAATATCCATTCATAATCATATCCTATTTTGAAAATTTTAGGAAAGGCCTTTAAAATACTGTTTAATAATAGATTAACTGCAATTTAATTATAATCAGTACAACAATACTATGACTATAACACCTGTATTAATTATTAATTTTTAGATAGAGCAAAGTGTGTATTTTCTCCCTCTATTGGTTAGACCCATTCAGAATACCCAAGGGGATAATCAGTCTTTTAATTAAATTCTAAAATGTCCCTGATGTGCAGAAGGAATGCTTTGAAGCCTTTTTCATATAAAAAATCCACACTTTATCACAATTTTCTGCCATAATCAGAATCTAAGTATTGACTTGACTAATTACTGATATGAAAAATGAGATGGATATTTTCAGGCTGGTTTGGAGGCCTGGCACTTGCAGTCTGTTGACACTGGCACAGCAATAGGAGGTCCATTCTTCAGTGGATACTGCCCCAGAATGGAGTTGTGGTGCTTTTCCCAGGGAAAGAATTGAGATTGAACTGTTTATTCACAGGGCTGGGTGGAACTCACATCAGGGGACAGGTATACACTCTAGAAGACTGGAGGGAAGGGAGAGTCCCCTATTGTGCCACCAGTGCTAGTATTAGCAAGGTTGTAAGCAGCTGCCAGTCAGTGTATCAGATCTAGGAATCATCCCTAAAGTATCTTGAGTCTCAGTCAACTGCTATAAGCATGGTACATGGAATTCTTTCACCTAAGACTCAGGTGCTTTGCAAGCAGGTGTGACTGGACTAGACTCAAGTGTGAGTGATTCTGCAAGCCCATCCTGAAGGGTGGCCTCTTTATTCCTTATAGTTCCTTGATTCCTCAGAGACTATTTTTTTGCCAGTGCCTCAAAGACACAGCTTCAGCTTCAGAAGACTGAACCATACGGACGTAGGCGACAAACCTCTTTTCCACTTCCCAGGACACTTCCAAACTTTGGCATCCCTCCCTCCTGTGGATCTCTACAGCCTGAAGGGATATCTTCCTTGGCAAAAGTAGCTGTCAGTCTTTACCACCATGAGTGGGAAAGCACTGTCATTGTGTGCTTTGTTATGGAAATACATTTATCAAGCTTTCAAGCCATCTGCTGTGTAAATTATGTCATATTTAGTTGTAGATTTGCTACATCATTAAGAGGTGAGATTAATTCTTATGCTACTATCTTTAAACTATAACTCTCGGACATGTGTTTTTTTGTAAAGATTTATTTTTCTTTATGTAAGCATATAAGAACGGGGTATAGGACAGAGGTGAAGGAGGAGGGGGAGATAAGAGGATTCACCAGAGACAAAGTTGGGAGCAGAACAGGCAGACTGACTGAAATACACTGCTGAGGAGCAGTAGACAAGACAGGAGAGGTCTGCTGTGCCCTGTAGGCCAGTTCCCTAGCCTGGGATTGAATTCAAGCTGCAGTGGCTACCAATAGTTTCATAGCAATGAGACTTAAGTCCTTGACTACCAAGAAGGCCTAACATGTTTGGCTTGATTTTTGTATTTTGTTTCTTTTTAATGACCTTAATATTCTACTAAATACCTCAAAGTTGTTAGTGATATTTTCAACAAAAGTGATTCATATGGATGGAATGTTTTCCATATTTTATTCAATAGTTATATATGTCTTTTAAAAATAGTATAACATGTTTGCTCACTAATCATTCAAAAGAATTTACATGATTGCTTATGTCACTAAATACTAACATGTTTGCCAACTGAGAATGATTTAGAAGTGATAAACAAACATTGTCAAATTGGTATTCATGGACTCAAAGAAAGAATGAATGAGTGACTGTTTAAGGAAAAATCTATGCTGTATGCATCTTAATTCCCAACCGTCTCAAATTAGTGAAAGCTTTCTGGCTGAGCATTAATTGCTATCATTTCTAGGGGTAAGGGTGAGACAAAGGTGTAGGGAGCACAATGGACTTTGGTGGAAGACCTTGCATGCCTTGCTAATGGGTATAGTATGGTAACAGCATCTGAAGGGGGCCTCCCTGGTGGCCTACGGGTTAAGTCTCAGTGATATCACTACTAGGCCTGAGTTCGATCCCTGGCAAGGATGCTGACCCCATTTGTCGCAGACCTCTCCTATATAACCTGCTGCTCCCTTTAGCAATATTGATATTTCAGTATTTCAGTAAATCTGCCTGTTCTGCTCCCCATTCTGTCTCTGGTGAGTCTTCTTAACCCCCTGCAACTTTGGCCTACACATCTGTTTTTTCTACAAAAAATAAATAAAATTTAAAAAAAAATCTGAGAGGGGAGAGCCTATACTTAAGATAACAAATAATAAAGTCATGCTGCTTCAATCAATAAACTAGATGATCTAAATCAACCTCTTAAAAAGTATTATCACTTGCCATGTTCCCTTATATACTAAAGAAATTAACACATCTGAACAAACACCTATTCATTTAAGATAAGTAAAATTATAATTCATCACATAAACAAAAATATGAAAAAGTATAGTTTGCATTTTTCTAAAGAATTATATCTGATTATGAACAGGCTTCTACAGGAAAAATAATTTCAAACTTTTATAGCAAAGTACAACCATGAAAAAGGTCAGAACAACTTTTTTCATTACTACCTCATTATGCTGACTTTGGCCAAGGTTCCATAGACCTAGTTTAATGAAGGGATAATGATAGCTCATCCTTTCCATTTTTTGCCCAGTCAACTCAGTATTGTTTAAAAAAATGTGCTCTCTCTTTCAGACTCACACTACAAAGAAAGAGTTTTTTTCTTTTCTTTTTTTTTTTTAACATTTTAATGAACAAACCTGCAATTTACTGAGATTGTGTTAACTATACGACTTCAACATGTTACATAACATTCTTAGTATAATAAGACTGATAATAATAATAGATATTTAATAAAGTTGCTATGAATTTTAAATAAATTAAAACATGCAAAACATATGTCTGGCACATTTTAGACCTCAATAAATCTCATTTATTTGCATTATTAGTGCTAATAGTGATGGTTCTTGGGACATTGGTTTAAGTGATTTATAGGTTAGTATGCTAGATATCAAACTAGATGAGATGAATCGGTTACTGCTATAAAGAAGTGCATATTGTGGGAGCAAATATTTCCATTCAAACGACTTCTACTTTGGGGAAAAAATAGTTAATCAAGTTATTTTGAGTTTTGTTGTTCCATTTAGTAAAATGTGTCAATATTTCAATTAGTATACCCACAGTGTTCTCAAAATGTTAAATCAGCTTCCCTAAAATATTCTATGCAGTAACTCTATTTAACTCTTTTCAGTACTGATGATGTGTTATAAACAAATGAACCGCATTTCTCAAGGATAATGCCTAAGATGTTTTATACACATTGATGTGTCTCCATTTCATTTTTCCTCTGTGACCTTAACTCAAGCGGTTATTTGAAAATGAACCCCATTAAATCCTAAGCAATATCCAAATACCACTTTTGGTGATTTTCCACAAATATAGACAGATACAATAAAATCATTAAAGATGTGAGAATAAAAGTCAAGTAAATTATGGATGGTGGTAACTGATATATCAGACTGGTAGATATATTATAAAGTTACATTGTCACTTCAATGGAAACAGGTAGAGTGCATCTGGATAGGGCAGTCTGCAGATGCCAAATGAGACCATGTCAAGTCAAGGATATTCAAGCTCTCTAAAAACCTTGACACTAATGCCAAGTTCAAATCTCAGAATTCAGCACCATAATCTATGGAAATAGTATCCCAATGAAAAGGCTTAAAGCTAGAAGTGATAAGCTATTAGTAAACATCAAAACAAAGCCAAACACAGTAAGTGAAGTATGACTTTAGAAAATTATTTGCTTTTCAGTCAAACTGCATTTTTATGTTTGTCAGGATAGAAAACCTCAAATCATAAAATGAATTAATCTGGAGAATAGACTAGTTTAGTATTATCCATCTGGATGCAAAAAGGATATTGCTGCCAATATCAACAATTCTGATTTTAAAATAGTCACTATTGAGCTTCATTCTGACAGTAATTGACCAACACACACCACTGTTTTTCAAAGCTATCTTTATTATGAAAGACCACAGACACCATCAGCAGAGAATAAGAAATGCTCATTGTTTGCTTTTGTAAAGAAACTAGAAATATTTTCAGCTAATCAAAAACAAAAAAATTAAGTGTCAAAGTGAAGACTGCTCAGGAAACACCTAGTGGTTTTCTCCATTCAATTTGCTCTATAACTTTTAATAACAACCACAACAACCCTCCTTCCCCACACCTCTACTCCCTCTTTTCTTTCCTCTCTCTTTTCTTCCTTCCATTCCTCCCTCACTCTCCTAAGAAAAATCATGTGTAGTCTTTTTAGGGGTTTTAAAACAATTTTAAATTTTATTTTTTTCAATAAACAACATTAGTTTCATTGCAATGTTATAGGAACCTTCAAATTGACAAAGAAAGGACTTATATAAATGCAACAGTGATAAAGCAAGCAAGTAGAGGACTTGTGGAAGCCGAGGCCAAGAAACATGGGATGTGTGGATATTTCAAAATATCGCGGCTTCCTTGGTTGTGCAAGGGCTTGAGCGCCGCATTATGAAGCATCGGCAGCCAGGGCAGCACATGTTTGATCCCCTGCCAGGGGATTGACCCACATGGCGCAGCAGACCTCTCCTGCTTTGCCCACTGCTTTCTCAGCAGTGTGTTTCAGTCAATCTGCTTGTTTTGTTCCCACTGTCTCTGGTAAATCCTCTCACCCACCACTCCTTTGCCCTGTACCACAGTTCTTATATGCATAAATAAATAAATCTTTAAAACAAAGAAAAACAAATTTGAATATTTTTCTAAAGCAAATACTATGTAAAACACTCCCTAGCAAACAAAAACACCTCATTGTTAAATACCAACTACTTTTAAGAAAGAACATTGATTCACTCTAACACAAACCCAAATATTTTATCTGGGAAACTTCAAAATAAATCATCATCTATGTATTTGGCAATTATATTTTCCCATATTTTCATCTTTTAATCTTAATTTTGAATAATATCTTGCTTACATTTAAGAGAATATAAAACATATGTACCTTTTCAACTCTAGTACCTCTTTAGAAACTCCATGTTTAACCTTTTTCCATCAAAACATATTTTTATACTCCCAACATTACAACATTTGTGGTAATTAGGAATTTGCTTTTTTTAGCCCATGATCAATCATTATGTGTGTGAAAAATTAACATATCACTATAGTTCACTTTGACTAGTTTTTAATATTCATATACCTAGGATCATATTGTGTTTTGCACCTTTAATGCAAATGGCCTCTCTAACGGCTCAGGGGTTAAAGTCTCAATTTATCAAGCTATCACCAACCACTGAGCCACTAGTTCTATCTCCAGCCAGGGTGCTGACCCACAGGGCGCAGCAGATCTCTCCTGTCTCCCTGGCTGCTCCTCTCAGCAGTGTATTTCAGTAGGTCCATCTGTTCTGTTCCCCACTTTGTTGCTGGTGAATCCTCTCACTTATTTGCACCTCTGGCCTGTACCCCAGCTCTTACATGCATAAACAAATGAATGAATGAATGAATGAATGAATAAATCTTTGAAAAACAAAAAAAATTATTCATAAAGAAAAAATGCATCTGAATGTGAATGATCATTATTTATTTCCATTACTATGTAATAATCATTATATGCTGCCACTATAATTCAATTTTAAAATTATCCTTTTAGTGTATAATGCTGTTCTAAATATTCTTGGATACATTCTGGGGCATAATTTATGATACATTTCACAAGTGGGAATGATGGGGATTAGGGTATTAGTATCTTGAAAATTTCTGTACATTGGCAAACTGTTAATCAAAATGATTACACACTTTACACTTCCATAACAATATGCAAATGATTCTATTACATTGCATTTGTGTCACAATTTGGTCAAGTAAGATTTTATAATTTTTGTAAATCTCAAAGGAATGAAATATTACTGAATTCCAGCATTATTTAGTAATAATTGAAAATTCTGATATCTGCTGGGAAAATTTCTCTTGAAAAACAGTCCTGCCAATTCACAATCAGAGTGTATGAGGGTGTTCATTTGTTTCTGCTCTAAAATAATAAATGTATTGACTTTTGTATTTTGACAGCATGATGGGATTAAAATATATAGATATTTGATTCTTGCTTTAATAAGCATTAAAACAGTAGTAAGGTTGACAAATTTTCATTTCTATTAACCATTTATCATTATCTTATATAAAGCATGTCCTATATTTGTAATGAGACCTACTGTATTATTTATTTTTATTAATTTGAAGTGTTTAGTGGATATTAATCATTTAAGGCTTTTTATGTCTATGAAATATTTTTCTCAAGTTTGTTGTTTGTATTTGAATTTTTGTATAGGAGTTATGCCAAAGGAGAAATTTTTAATTTATATGTTACAAAAATATTATTTGCTATGAAAAGTAGACTTGAAAGTAGTTATTTTGGAATGATTTTTTAAAAAACAGAAAAAGTGGAATTGTTTAAAATATAATAAAATTTATTAACAGACATTCTTCTATATTATATTTGGATATTTTTGTGACACCCAAAACAATTTAAGATTAAGTTAATGCTACATCTATATTCTTGCAGCTCCTATGGACTGTAAATTTTTCTGTACCACTATAGAGATGTCATTTTAGGGTCAAATTGTTCTTAGGAACATTAAAAGAGGAGGATTTGCCATAGTTAGAATATTTATTTTATATATTTTGTATTTCAAAATATTAGGTTACTTCATGTGGGCATATAAACATGCATATGCATAAATGCATATTCAAATGCACATGTAAAGTAAATACACCTATTAGTGGAACCACATGTCATGGGAATATTTACACTTCCACTGGAAAGGGTAAATCTAAACAATCTGCTAATAAAGTTCTTTTTCAGCCTAGAACGTAAAAAGCTATCAGCAACATTATCTCCATTTCTAAGAATGAGAAAAGATACAATCTAAAAAATCATAATCTCTCTTGATCTCAAAAGAGAATTGAGTTTGTATTCCAGGTAGTGAAATAGAATTAGAAATGGTGACTGACTACTAGGAGACAATTTTTCTTGTATCTCTCATACTTCTTTAGCTTTATAATTAGTAACAATTTTCTCAGATAGTAAACACATTTTTGTCTCTCTATTAGAGACCATTTGCTCATTTTCTAGAGTAGTAAGAAAAGTCTCTCTCAAGAAGAAAGGAAAGATTTATCAGCATCCCACTTACAGTCTTGGAAGTTTCTTAAGCTCAGTATCCCTCAGCTGTCATGCGAACCCACTGTGCATGCAGCATCCATTGGGACTAGTCATGTCACCCCCACTGAACATGGGGGAAGAAAGCAAGGGGAAACAACACAAAGATGTTGTCTGTATGTAATGAAGTCCTTTGTCTTGAACTCAAATATCCCCTGTCTTCTATAAAAATCAATGAAATTATGACAAGCTAAGTAAGTTAAGTGGTTAGTTTTTTTTTTTGTTTTAATGCATGCAAGAACTGATGGGCAAACAGAGAAGCAGAGAAGTCTGCTGTGCCATGTGAGTTAGCACCCTGGCTGGGGATCAAACTCATGGCACAGTGGCTCGTGCCAGCACTGAGACTTAACCTCTGTGCTCCCAGTAGCTCTAAAGCAGGATAAATTCACAGCTCCTTATATATTCTGGACCATAACTAACTCTTCTGAGGAGAAATGGAAAGCATTATACAGCTGAACCTTAGGTTCAGAACAATACAGAAAGAAAACTAGTAAGACACAAAGGAAAATACAACAAACAAAAGGAATCTAGCAGCGTGTTACTCTAAACTTCCATACACTTATCTATACTAGTCCTTTACAGTTCAAAAACTATTTGATAACTTTAAACACATGATACAGATGTTTTAGCTTGAGTTTCTTTTTCTTATAGTGAATATTATGCCAAAACTTCCCCATACTATTTGATATTAGATCTCTGTGACTCTATTAAACTAGATTTAGCAAATTGTAATAGAAGGGAAATTCCTTAAACTTGTAAATAATATGCATTAAAATCCTACAACGTACAACATTCTAAGCATGTAAATAAAGACAAAAAATATCCAGGATACATCTGCAAAAGAAGCACAGAGAGGAGAGATTATCACATTGAATATGAGTCTTCATCAAATCCATCTCTCTCTATATATATATATGGATATATGTGTATATCCATATATATATATATAGAGAGAGAGAGAACGATTACTTATTTTTTTAAGATTTTGTTTGTTTATGCAGGGTACAGGCCAGAGTCATGGTGGCATGAGAGGACTCACCAGAGAGAGTGGGGAGCAGAACATGCAGATCTACCAAAATACATTGCTGAGGGGAACAGTGGGCGAGGCAGGAGGGGTCTGCTGCGACATGTGGGCCACCTCCTGGAGATTGATCCCCCACTACAGTGGCTACAGAAAGCTCACAGTGCAGCACTCAACCCTCTGCTCCACCAGGGAGACCCAGCAATTACTTAATTTAATTAATTTATTTTTTTATTTTTATTTTTATTTATTTATGCATGTAAGAACTGGGGTCTAGGGAGGCCCCAATAAATTCAATTTTCACAACACCCCTACCAACCAGAACTGTTATAACCAGTGGCGGGATGGCCATGACTGTGTTCCTCCAGTAACAAGCACAGCACAATCAGCCAGGTTACTCACATATCAGCTCAGGTCTGGTAATGTTCCCTTCTGCTATACGGGTAGTAATAACTCCCCACTGAAAGATTCCTTCCAGAACTTTTCCTTCTTGGTCTAACACTATGACTTTCCTTAAATTCTCCTGAGTAATTCCCCTCAAAGTTGCTTGTACGTATGATCTTCAGATCACTGAATATTTGAATATTATTGTTTGGTCTACAATGGTCTTCAATTTTCTTCTTAAATACTGAATAATAATTGTAGGGATTAAAATAATCACATATTTCTTTTAAATTACATTTTATCACATTAAATTTTCTAAATACAAAATATATTGTATTGTTTGATAAATGCAGCTGTTCCAGAATGCATGCATGGACACTTTTTTACACCACATAAAGTGGACGCAATCCTTTAAAAATAGTGTGTGGTGTGTGTGTATAGTAGATGACATGTAATATATATGATTATGTTTTGTTTGTGGGAAGACATGGTTCATGTAATTCAGCTCCAATTTCCTGAAACATCACATAGTATCATTTTAAAAGGTCTTACAGTCTTCACTAAAAATTTATTCTCATCCTTGCTGCACTCAAAACTACAGAAACAAATATTTTCATCAGGATACCTCAACAAGAATTTGAAAATTACCTGCTATGAAAAATAGAATTTTTTTCTTTTGAAGCACATTCTTTTACTTTCAAATACACTTTGTTATAAATTTTATATATATGGGTTCTTTGCAATTTCTTGAAGATATACTATACAAAATATGCATCTTTTCACATATGCAGATTTTAGTTATTGGGTTATCAGTAATGAGAGGGTTGCTCATATTGCTTTGCTGGAACATTTTTGAGGGTGAAAAGCAGTGTGATTAAATTCCTTTAGCAGCATAAGACATGCTCTTATTCAGATATAATTATAATATAATTATGATAGTTTTAGCTTAAATTTTAATATACTCCAAGATCACATTCACATTATTTTTAACAACCAATAAGCTTAAATATAAGAAAAGATATTTTACTCCTCTTCATGGAATTATGCAATCAGAAAAAAAAAAAACCTTAGTATTACAAATTTAGAGGCTTTAAATATATATGCAGCAAGGAGGTTTTATATATCTCTATATATATTTCTATAGACTAAGTTCGTTGTATATAGTTAGGTATATATATATAATTGCATAATTAAGTATATTATATATTCTGAAAGAGTGCTTTAAATGACACTTATGAAATTCGTTTATTGGTTAAATATTAATGAGATCGGTTCTTTGTTCCAGGTTTTTTTTTTTTTTTATATTATTGATTTTCTTTTTAAAGCAGATCAGTGATTAAATCTATGTATCTCCTGGAACATGTAAAGTTTCTACAGCAATCAAATCTTAAGACAGGGAGTGGGGTTTCAGTAATTGTAAAACTTGATGCATATTTGATTTGATAGATCTAAAATGATTTCCCTTCCCATTAGATGTTTAATTATAGAATGTGGAAATGTTCTTTTTTAAAAATGACACATAAGATATAATTTTAGAATATTCTCTCAAATTTTAAGTTAGATAAAATATGATTTTTACTTATAAATTTTACATAATTTATTGCAAATACACATTTTAGTCTATATTAGTCTATCTCAGTACATTTCTATGCATGAAACTTTGCAAATATGAGAATAGTTAATGAAAATACATTTCCTTCATTGTAGAGGAACACAGTTGAGTTATAAAGGAAATGTTCCATAATTTGTAAATGGGGAAATTTGCATTTATATTTTTCACAATGTCTATAAAAAGATGCTGAATTATAAAATTTGAGCGCCTTAAGTTCTCAAAATTGTAGTTTATGGCATATCTTTTCAGGTCAAATTCAAAGCAGTTAATTCTATTTAGCCCTCTGGAAGTATACTACATCAATTAGTGGTGTCCTAATTAAGGCTGCTGGTGAGAAGGGCAAGCTAATTAAGTTATTGCAGCTGTTCTCTCTTTACCATAAGCAAAGATATATCATTTAGGTCTGCCCTGGCTTAAATGTGAAGTGAGAAAGTAAGAATGTTTCACAAATTCTTTCAGCTATCATCACTTGACTTTCTTATTTTACAAGATAAGTAGAATTAAAAAAATCAAAAAAAAAAAAAAAACTCACCCCAAAAGTGTAAAAGGGCAAAAACTGAGATTAACTTTTTAGTAAATATAAGAGCACTCCCAAGCACTCAGAGTGTAACCATTTTCATTTTTTTTTCTGATTACAGATAAACACGTACTTAGACTTGGTGAATTTGGAATATATCATCCATAGAACATTAGTAAATCTTTCAAATTAATTGCTTCAAGGTCAATAACTTTTATATAATGTTAGTAAAATATAACTGTCTTCTCAAAAGTGCTATTTGATAACTAATTTTAACATGTTAAGGCCTGAGTTGTTTATTTCCAGTCATATGCAATGTATCCCATTAATTGCATTTTTTTTTTGCATAAAGCCACTGCTTGGTTTATATCACTTTTTAATTTATGCCTCATTCCAGCCCCTGAAAACATGTGATTTTCTTATAGTTTCATATCCTGCCTGTCTATCATAAAATTTAAATACTCCAATTATATATGTTGTGGGGGAATAGAAATTATTTGAATAAACTTTGAGGGCTACATTTATAAACACACATAATTAAACACAAATATTAATGCAAAAGAGAAACATGAGTAATTAGACCACAGATAAACTATTGTAGCGTGAAACAATGGTTTTCTTCTTTTTGGAACTTGAACACTGCCATTGCTTTGGAAAAGAGAAATCAGATTTTTTTCTCTTAAAACAAATTTTTGGTTTGCTTTAATATTCAAACAGATCACAGAAGAATAAGTAATAGCTTAGCATGCATAGTTGAACTTACAAAAAACAAAGCAACAAACATATCAAATAAGATTAAAAGCCACATGTTTATAAAGTATTTGTCAAAGTGAATTAGCTTAAAAACAACAATGATAAAATATACTTGTGTTCTTCACCTCCTGCACTGTAACATGCTATGTATCTGTCAGTAGCACATATAAAAGTGTTGGGGAGATAAGACAAATAATATTTCCACAAGCCTGACAAATGCTATGACCAAATTCTAACTGTAGATACAAATATAGATAGCTACAATGGGTAATGATGTAGTTTTGCTTGATATTATGTGATTACTTTGGTGTTGTGTTTACATGACCTCCTAGCATTCAACAGACACAAAAGCTAACAGTCCACTCCAGAAGGTGTGTCTACCAGTATTGGCCATCTACAGGTTATACTTATCATGGAAAGCAAATCATGGGTAAACCTGGGTCCCCTACCCATTATCAGAGTGACGACAATTGTTTGCCATTGAGCTGGAAGACAAGTGAGGGAAAAGCATTTTGAATGCTGTAACCATGAAACATACATCACATGGGTTTTTCAACCAAATTTCATGTTGAAAACAAACATTCATGCTATAATTATAGGTGAAAGTTTTCTGAACTTCTTGTGCCCCAGTGCCTGTTGGAACAAATACAAATCCCTTTGAGAGCAAAATACCCTTCTCCCAGGACTCACATAATTCTGCAATTCCTCTTAAAACCAAATGGTAAAAAGTAATCAAACTCTCAAAGTCAAGTCATGAAATAGTAGAATCAACATAAATGGGATGGTATATAAAACATTCACAAATCCATACATATGAAAATTATCAGAAATAGAAGGTAAACCATAAAAAGTAAATATTAACAATCAAGATCAGTAGGTAAAAAAGAAACTCGCAAGTGAACTAAAGTTACATTTAATTTACTGTTATTTAAAATGTAGTTGAATGGATATAAAACATAGTAGCCACTGTCAAAGATAGAATTAATTTAAGATAAAATAGTTCAAGTCAATAGAATAATAGAAATCTATATTTTCAGAAAATATGAATTGAATATTGACATAAAGAGGATGCAAAGGCTTAATACAATTTGAATTGATGATCCTGAATGAACTGGAAAGGAAACAAGAAATTTGAAGGAAAAAGCTAATATTGATTGAAAAAGAACAAACTATACTCATCATAGGGGAAAAACTTAAAATTCAAAATCAGATCCAAACATACATTAAAATCAAAGGACATAATAAAAAGTAAAAAAAAAAAAAAACTATAGTAAGAAACATGTTTAAAATACTAAAAAACAACTTGCTCAAGAAAATATCAAAGGCGATGTTAATTCAGTGAGAAAAAAAATCCACTGATATTTAGCACAAGTTTGTTAGATGATATTCATACTTGATGATGGGTATACAGGTTGAAATAACTTTGAGAAGACTGTATGTAACTTTTTTTTAGATCAGACAAAATATTTTGTGTGTCACTAAACAATATTCAATACATAGATAGTATATCATGTTATTAGATTGGAATAAACAATATTCAATACATAGATAGTATATCATGTTATTAGATTGGAATAACTAGTAAAATAATAACTTCTATTATTTACAAATACAATTTTTGATTGCATGAACAACAGGTAAAATCCCAAATAATCCTTGTTTAGCTGTTATGAAAATGAATATGTTCTGATTTTTAAAATTACTCTGTAATCTGCTGGCAGTGAACTTTCTAATAAAGACAAATACACACAAGTATACATACAAACACACACATATACCATGTGACCCAACATGATCACTCTACAAATTCTTAATGGGAAAACACTTTGCTATAAATATACTAAGTAAAAACAATTATTTTCGTGCTGTTTTATTATTTTTCTTCCTGGGAGCTGAAACTCTGCATTTTTTTTTTTGGCCGCAAAATCATTTATTTGTTATTAAAAAACTTTATCCTTATTTGGGTTAGCACCTTCAGTAAGAAATAATGACTGCTCAAAGTAGGTAATTTTGCCTTAATGTTGAATAAAGTTTTGATGGAAACTATTTCAAAAAATTAGATTTGAGGTTAGTTGTGAGTTTCATTTTTGCAATGTTTTCCTTTAACCCCAATGGAGCAAGTAAGACTGGGCTGCACAGACATTACAAGCAATAAGAAGTCCATTTTAAGGATGGCACTCTTTAGTGTCTTATATTATACAATAGCTCTAAACCCCTGGAAGCATTGTCTAGTTTATAATTGAGCTGAAACCCAACTGCACAGGCAGAATGTTCCAGTGTCAAACTCAGTCTCGGAAACTCAGCTGATCAGAAAGAGAGATAAACTAAATTTCCATTGAAAATTGTGTCTGCTCATAAAATGGAGCATTAGATGGATAGATGAGAGCTAATATACACTAATTAATAAACTATTTCATGTTTTCACCTTCAAGCTCATCACATGAAAGGGAACTTAGTTCATTCAAGAAGGTAACCAACTATCTAGCAGGAAATTTGTTCACCCAGGAACAGCCCATATACAACTTGCAACATCACTACCATGTTAGATAAATAATAGCAATTATATCATTCAAGAAATATACCTGATTAAACTACATGCTCTTCCTTATGTGTGACAGTCTTTAGTCCCTGAGGTACACTAAATAAATTATATAAGATTTAAAAACACACAAAATAAATATGTTAATTATTACCTAATAAAGTATATATTTGCATAGATTACATATATATGAAAAAACATGTATTTTTCTCTTCACAAGCATAAACAACAAATGCTTTTGAGTAGCTCAGTGAAATATAGGCTACTAATCTCATTTAAAAGCAAAGGACATGAGCTTTTATCAACTGATTTAAATTTTCTATTAATAAATCCAGATTATAAAGTCATTCGCAAAACTGAGATTCAAATTTTGCTAGACTTGGTAATAAAAACATATTGGCACCTGTGTAAGAGTAGTAAAGATAACAGGCAGAAAATAGTATTAAAGAGTAAAGAGGGTGACAAACATAAACACATATATTACATGAGTAATTAACTGCAGTAATTGAGGGCACACATACTAAGTCATACTGCAGTGGTTTGAAAATGTGCTCCTTATTAGCGCAGTAACCTTGGGCAATCAACTTAATTTTCTTTGTCTTAGTGTTCTCAAGTTTAAAGTGGTCATAGTAATAGTACCTATCTCATAATGGTGTATACAAATCAAATAAATTAGTATTTAAGACACATAGAAAGAGGACTAGTATTAAGAAAATTGTTTGTTGTTTGTTACTATCATTGAGAGAACCTGTAGGGGGAGGGAGGATAAATTAAGTATAAAAAACTGTCAGTGAAATGACTAAGTAAGAAATCTTAGAAATAAATCAATTACTTGCAGCTGACAAATAATACTACCACTACTATAGAAAATATCTTGTTCTTCAGGTAATTAAAGAATTAAAGGTTTAGACAACTGACTAATCATCTTTGAAAATGTTGATTTTTTTATGTAAAGCAATAATTTGGAGTTAGAAAATAATACTTCCATTCAGTTTTTGTTACTCACTAGATAACCAACTTATTAGAGTGAATGCTAAAGCGTATGAATTAACAGTAAGGTGAAGGGGAACACAGGACAAATTATGAGAGAATGACATTGAACTTCTCTGTCTTCAATTTCAATTTTCCAGCACCTCCAAATGTTCATTAAGATCCCCAAAGCTCCTCCTCTTGTATTTTTAAAAATTATTATATAAGGGTCCTCCCTGGTGGCACAGTGGGTTAAGCAACGCACTATGAAGCAAACCACAGCCACTGCAGCACAAGTCCGATCCCTGCCGATGGCCGGGGAGGGGACACCCATGGTGCAGCAGACCTCTCTAGCCTCACCCGCTGCTCCCCTGAACAGTGCATTTAGGTTGACCTGCCTGTTCTGCTCCCCACTCTGTCTGGTGGATTCTCTCACCCCCCCGCACATCTGGACTGTACCCCAGTGCTTGTATGCATAAATAAATAAATCTTTAAAAATATATGTTGTATATTTTATATTTAATTATATATAGAATATATAGTCATATATTATATAATACACAATAAGATTATATTGAGGTAATTTTACAGCAATGATTTAGCGGTATAGGTTCACACCTCTTCATCTTTTCAGATACAAATTATACCACCACATCCATAAACATATTCCCCACCAATTCCATCCATGTTATTATTTCAAATGGCAAGATATCAGCTTTTTTTTTAACAGTTGAGTAGTATTCTATTGTGTGTATGCCCTAGTCTTCTTAATCCACTCATCTGTCACTAGGTACTTAGGCTGTTTCCATAACTTGGTGTAGAGTCAGAGAATGATCAGGTATTTCCACCCTCCCACCACTGTGATGATGGACACCTGTGGTGCTGTGAGCACGTGAGCGCACCTGAGGTGGACATGGGCATAAATAGGCGGAGTCATGAGGACACCAGGACCAACTGACAGAACCGAGAGAACCAACAGGACTGACAGTACTGAGCAGCAGCAGCAGCAGCAGCAGCAGCAGCAGCAGCAGCAGCAGCAGCAGCAGCAGCAGCAGCAGCAGCAGCAGCAGCAGCAGCAGCAGTGAGAAGCAGCAGTAGAGAGGGTGAGATGCTCTGGCAAACCTTGAGAGGCTGGCAAGTCTCCCAGCCCCCCGGCACCCATGCCTGCCATGTTCCTGGCCACATCTACTAAATAAAGAAGTAAAAGCCACCAAGGGCTCAAGACTCTCCTTCCTTGACCCGTCTGCCCAGAACCATCCCAAACCTTGCTCCTGTGCCACCCTTCCTGCCTCTACACTTGGCTATTGTAAATCATGTTACAGTGAACACAAGGATGCTTAATATCCCTTTGAATTAGTGTTTTTTTCTTTGGGTAGATACCTAGAAGATGGATTGCTGGATCATACGGTAGACTTCTAATATTTTGAAAAACCTCTATATTGTTTTCCACAGGGGCTGAACTACTCTACATTTCCACCAACAGTGAATGGAGGTACCTTTTAAAATAAAACTGTTAGTTGGTTATTATAAATTTTATAAAAGTGTTTTCTAGATGATAACATGTATGTACACAAGGAGATAAACTAAAATTACATGTTATTGATGAAGGTTTTATATAAATGTAAAGTACTTACTTAGAAATGCACTGGGAGAAGACTCACATACTTATACCACCAGGAGAAAGATCCCTAAATACCTAGAAGTTTGCAGAGGAAATAGCATCTGAAGAGTGGTAAAGAGTTTCATTTACATGTGAAAGCTTGTGGATGCAATGAAGTGTGTTACATTGTAACAAAATTTTCAAATGTCACATGGAAAGACTTGGGGAAACATGGAAAAGAATCAAATAGGTACTTAGGATAGTGAGTACAAAACAGACATATTCTGAATAGTAATTGTAGTATTGGAATGTATTGTGCCGTGGTGTAATTTTTGTTAGCTATTTTGTTGTAAGACTAGCAAATTCTCAGAGGGAAAAGAGATTATTTTAGTGTTCAACTATTGCCTCCATGGATTATAGTGATTGGAAAATGTTTTCCTTATTTTCACATACCAGAGAGTATCATGTATCTTGAATTTGAGGGATCACCAAAATTTTACATCTTAATATAGCACTCTTCGGAAAATGATGGTATGTTAGTATAAAGAACTGAATGACTTGAAATGTGAACAAGGTCAGTAGTACCTCTCAAAGGACAGAAATTTTATCAGGAAGTAAATGGGACCTGCATTCTTGAGCTTTTACTTACCTTCCCTAATCATAGTTTTAATCATAGTTTTCTAATCATCTCTGTGTTAACAGGTAAGTGTATAATTACTTCTGCTTATATGTATTTCATCACATTTTCTCCCTTTGTTAGGTTGAAGGAGAAAATAAAGCTTATTACAAGTTAAACCAGCATTCACAACTAAATTGTTAAGAATAATTTTTTCATAGAAACAGGCTATTAATTCTGGATAGGTGGACTACTCTAAAATGCTTTAAAACCTATCAGAAGACAAGATAAAATTTTACTGTTGAATCAAAATCAAGTATTTTAAAAATTATTATAAATTCTTTCTTTCTTTGAAATCTTATAAATTCTCAAATAGTGAATTACTAAAATAATACAAGTCAATTGAGGAGTCAAGATTAAAAAATAAATATCAAATTCCTATTGTTTTCCAATGAATACATTTTTCTGAACAATTTTTGTCACTGTTAATTAAGGTTTGGTATTAAGTTTTAGAAGTGAAGTCATTTTTCTGAAAACTTCCATGAAGTGATTATTTCAAGTAATTGTTTTCTTTTTCCTCTGACATAACTATATGTTACAGGAAATATTAGTGACATTCAAGCAATGAGTTTGTCTCCAATAGAAACATTAAAATCATTTTATTTTCCTTACAAGGTCAATTTTGATTCAGTCACTTTGATGACAAATCTAAACCATGACTGCTGTGTTCTGGGAACAAATTTTAATCTAATTTGGAAAAAGAACTATCTTGTTATATGTAGAAAATAAATTAAATAAACCAAGATATCTACTTCCATTTTAGGAAGTAGATCTCCATTAAAAACATAATAGAAATATAATTGAGAGTGCTGTTCTTTGTGATAGAGACTTTTTATGTCCAATTCCTATTAATGATAGCACTTAGCTATGATACTCTGCTTTAGAGACAATACAAAAGTTGAATTGTTTGCTTTCAAGACCAATACATAATAATGCATGAGTTGTCAATAATATATTACAGATCTTAGAGAAAAACACACTGAGTTTCTTTTGGAAAATAAAAGAAATCCCAAATTAAAGAACTTCATACTATTTTAAAGTATATAATAGTATAGCTACTGTCATTTTTTTATGCTTAAAACATTAATACTTGAAAATTAGTTTCAGTCCCTGTAAATAAGATACCCCCCCCACTCTGTTTATGTGTATTTTTTCCCAGGAAAGTATATAGAGTCAAATGAAAAAAATGGCATAAATAAAAATGCCAAAACATAGCAGGCAAAGTTAAATATCACAACATAAAGTCCCAAAAGATTAGATAATTTCCATTTACATAAAACTCAGAGAACACTGGCATCTCTAATAAGTATATTAGGTGACTCAATCCTGAATATATACTCAACTGCAAATATATAGTACAGAAGCACTAGTAAATGGAAATGTTGGGCAATAAAACAGTATCTCAGTTGACTCATTAGGTGGAAGAATAACACAAAGATAAGTTCCTCAAAAAAATGAAAATTTAGAGGGTGCAAAATGATGTTGATTTTGATTTTTTTCAGAATAGGCTAAACAAGGGAAACTGGAAAAAAAGTCCACATGCATAATTGACAAAAAAAAAAAATGACTAAGAATGAAGACACTTATTTCCCCTAATTTTGCCACTGAACAGAAAAAAAAAAGAAATGCAAATAACTTTTTTGGGTACTGGTGAGTGGGTATAGTTCTCAAATATCCACTAGCTACTCAAACAGAAAGGCCTCCAGTTTGCTGATTGATTCAGATATATGTAGGAGGAATTCTACAGAGAAATTGAGGTAAGTTGGCACCCTACAATGTCTCCCACCAGAACAGTCTATCTCAAGTGTTTACTAGTGCATAACTGCAAGCTTCTGTGTTCTGCTTTCACTTCTACCATCATTAATGAGCTAGTCAAGAAATAGAATCAAAATGTCTTACAAATTATAAGATGTCAGTACTAAAGTCAAATAGAAATCAACTGTGAAGATCAGGTTGATCTGTGAGCCTCTCAGATCAAATTTACATTGGTTGATTTATTTATTTTTTATTTTCTTAATCTAAAATGCATATATCTTTAGCATATGCTATGTTTTATATAAAATTCCATACTCACACTTAATTAATTATTTGATTAATTATAAATTAACTATGAGCAACATCATTTGTGTAGTTTAGATAGCTTTATAATGTTCTGGTTGATCTAAACATATAGAAACTAGGCCTCCCTGGTGGCCTATGGGTGAAGTTTCAGTGCTATCACAATTAAGGCCTGAGGCTCCTAAGCCAGGAGGCTAACCCATATATGGGTTAGACCTCTCCTGTGTCACCTGTTGCTCTGCTTAGCAGTGTATTTCAGGAAATCTGCCTGTTCTGCTCCCAACTCTGCCTCTGGTCTATTCTCTCACACCCCCCACCACCATCTCTTACCCCCAGTTCTTATATGCAAAAATAAAAAATAAAAAAATTAACAGTAAACATGTAGTGATATTTATACTGATGATACAAACCTAATCCAAAATATAAATGTGGCCAAAATTTTATAGGATAGATGGCATAAGTGAATCTTTTTTTGGCCAAAAAAATATACTTACCAAAATTTATAATAGGTTTAAAGCATTCTAGGTTTGATCAGAAAAGACTCTTATTTAGGTACACTGACTAAATATTTTCTATTCAACTCAAGGTTCAATAGATATTGCAAAACCATTTAAAAGTTCATTAGAGATAACATTTTGTTGGAGAACTTTCCTCTCTTCATCTTGTCCTTATAAGGGCCACTTAACTCATGCTTATTTTGGGTTAGCCTTATGCTAGTTGCAATTAGAATGACATATAATATACTCTGTCTCCCAAAGGTCTGCATAATATAGAAATACCAACAAGTGAAATGCAATAAATAGCATTTCCATGTAAAACATGATATAGTTGGCATATTCTTGGGATTATGGAGAGATAAAGGAGGAAGTACCAACAAAATGTATGTATCACTATTATAGGCTCTTGAAGATGAGGGGAATTTGTGCTAAAAATTTGAATGAAAGAATTAACTGCAGAGACAGTAATCCATATAACCACCAGAAAGGAAGAAATGACAGATTTGGAGAGCAGTAAGAAAGTTACTATAAATTTAGCACAAAGTAATAGCGGTCTATAAAAGATTGGAAAGACAAACATGGGTAAGTTTATAAAGGGATATTCATATATATATATATATATACATCACACTAAAATGTGTGGACTTTTTCCTGAGGGTAAGAGAAGCTCTAAAATACTATTAGGTAGACAAGTAGAATGGCAATATTTACATTTTAGAACCATTTGTACCTTTTTACTAAGTGTATATATCATGGGACAAAAGAAAAGCAGTCATAAGAAACAGTTGTGGGAAGCTGAGTGAAAAACTGTTAACAGTGATACAAAGGAATAAATGGCAGTATTTAGAAAAGTGAATTCATTTAACTATTAGGAGATAGAATTAGCAGAATTTGGTAACTTATGGAATGTCTCAGTAATAACAGAAAGAATGGTGAAGGGTTAGTGTTCAAAAGCTTCCAGCTTGTATAACTGTGGATGAAGAAGGAATTCTCTGAGATAGAAAACACAAGATTAGAAAAAGCATAAGATTAGTTCATGATTTGTTGAGTCTGAGTTTATTTATAATTGCCTCAATATATTTCTTGAGTAGGCAGCTTAATCAGTAAGGCTTTAAGGAAAGGAAAATATTTATTGCTGATAAAGATATGAGAAAACTCATTATACACATAGTAACTAAACAAGCACTGTGACCATTACCTAGGAATAACTTTCAGAATGATAACAGGATAAAGGGTTAAAGGTAGAAAAACCAACAGAAGTCTTCAAAATAAATAAAATTATAGCATATCAGCAGTATGATAATAAAGCAAGGAAAGGGATGAAAATCATCCATTGATTCAAAATTTTTAAGTAATTTGGTAATTATGTCAATACTACACTCATATATAATATATAAGTTCATATATAATCCAGAATGTAATATATTGAGAAATAGTCAAGAAACAAGGAATCTGAAGGTAACTTATAGATTCTACTTAGATGAAACTAATTGAAACAGTGAGGAAATAGATAACAGCAAGTAGAGTTGTCATGAAGCTGAGGATTTCTCTAAGATGTAAGATGATGCCAAGTTGTGCTTAAATTCACATGCAAAAATAATATAGAAAAAAAGGAAGTTAAAGATTTTAAATAGACTGGACCTCCCTTGTGTCCTAACCCCTTGTGGCCTAGGGGTTAAGTCAGCTCTATCTATCACCTTTACAACCACTACAGCCTGAGTTTTATCTCAGTTCAGGAAACTAATCTACTAGATATGGCACAGAAGATCTCCTCTCTCTCACCTGCTGCTCTTCTTAGGAGTGTATTTCAGTAAGTCTACCTGCTCTGTAGCTGGTGAATCCTCTCAACCCACCCCCAATCCTTGCCAAACACACACACACACAAACACACACTTCTTCTATGTAAAAATAAGCCCCAGTTCTTCTATGCAAAAATAAATTTAAAAAAGCTTGTGGTGATGACATAGGGTTTAAGTCTGAGTGCTATCACACACTATCACTATGATGGCCTGAGTTTGATCCCCAACGAGGGAGTCAACGTATACATGGTGCAGCAGACCTCTCCTGTCTCATCCACTGCTCCCCTCAGTAGAGTATTTCAGTAGCTCTGCCTGTTTTGTTCCACACTCTGTCGTGAATCCTCTAACCTCCAAACCCTGGCTTATACCCAAGTTCTTCTGTGCATAAATAAATAAAAATCTTAAAAAAATTAAATAGGGTAATTAACAGGTTAAGATATGTTAGGCTATTTTCACATACATTGTATGGTGCAGAGTAGAAGCTTTGGCATTGTGGTGCAACTATTAGAACACAGAATCTTAGGTTACACCCTACATTTATTTAGGAGGACCCCCAGTAATATGTGTGGGCATTAAAGTCAAGTAATTTGTCCACATCAACATTATTTAAAATGTTTACACATAGAGGGTAAACTGATAAAGTTTACCCATGGAGGTATTGGTGTTAAGGTGAAGAGAAGGTGCCATTTTATATGTAGGAGGAGCTGAAACACAGTTATTAATGCCTCTTCAATTGCAAATGTGGATCAAGAAGCTGAAGAGTTTCCTTCTTGATCATTTTAATCCATTGAATGTAAGCTTAGTGAGGTAAAATGCCTGATAGGGGAGAATTTATACTTCTAGTACAAAAGCAACAGTGTAAGCCATGTTCCCTCAATAAAAACAAATATGTTGAATATGAAAAAAATGTGGTATGTGGTAGCATTGGACTCTGTAGAGTGTGGTCTTTAGAGTCATATAACCCAGGACAGAGTAAATATGAGAGAAAATAATAGAATAAGGAACATTATTATTAAAGACATTTTGAGGAATAGTTAATAGGGGGCACCATAAACATGTAGAGGTTCTAATCTGTATGAATTATTTTCTCCAGTAGCACTCGGAAACATTGACATAATATAATAGCTGGCAAATAATGGGAGTGATACAGAATTGGGATATAATTTTTTCATATAATAAATATCAGTTAAGCATATTTTCAGAAAAATAGTTGAAGATCACAGTGATTAATAACTGAAGTCAAGGGATTAGTGGTTGAAGAACAGTGGAAGTAACAAAATTAGACAGCTGGAGTCATCAGAAATGAGAGACTAAGGATGAAGAATTGGAGCAACTCTTTCAGAGTGGAGCATTTCTGAGCAATGCCAACATATAGCTTATGACTATGATTATGGTTATATGAGCAAAAGAGGTTAAGTGAGAGCTGCATAATAACTTTTAAGTGCTCTGGACAATTTTGTCTCCCTACCCATTCCTATATTTAAAAATAAATAAACATTATATTTTACACCTCCATTGATTTAAGGAAAAATATGTTAGCATTACATAATTAGACCTTTATTCCATCTGAAATTTCATTAATTTTTTTCTTCTGATTTTACAGAAATTAAAACATTCACATGGGTTCCTAAAATTATTGTAAGTCCCAGGCACTGTGCCTAATGGATAAGTTGGCCTGAACAATTGTGCGTGTCTATGAAATCAATCATTTTATCTGCACAGTTTAAAAGAATTAGAGGTCAAAAATTTTTATTTGTCACAGTTTTATTATTTTTTGCTTATATAATATGTGTTTATCATATTCCTTAGCAATCAAAAATTAAGTTTAATTTACTTAGTCAAAATGATAACAGGAAAATAGACCTCGTTTTGGACAAAGCAGACAAAAGAAATGAAATAACAATTTTCAAAACACTGAGAGCAAAAGACAACAAAGGATAGTGATCCCTAAGAGATAGGAAACAAATTAGCTGAGCCATGCACTTATCCCAGTTAATTATCTCACATTTCCAATCCACGACTGAAGGTGGAGAAACTGTGCACTGTCTGGCAGACTCCTGGAGAAAAAAGGAGAGATCCAAGAGACTGGGAGATGAACGTGACAAGATAGAGGACCAAGAGAAAAAAAAAATCCAAAATATTAGTGGTAATAGCATCTGGCACTAAAACGGAGGCAGAAATAAAGCCAAATTCATGAAGTTCTAGATAGAGCACTCAGAGGGTGTCTTCCCCTGGAGAGAAGAGTTACTAGTCCAGTATTGAGCACAGCCAAGCTCATACCTGCCATATATGAAAAGTAAGACCTGGAAATAACAAACTGTTTCTAAGTACCATAACTAACTATATCCCAGGGGGAAAAAAAAAGAAAAGAAAACACCAAAGAATCTCTTTCGGGAAGGTAATGTTCACAAAGTTTGGCACCCTATAAAATCTAGCAGGCATACAAAGAAATGGAAGAGCTATATATAATAAAAGACATATGAATCAATCAAACCTATTCTCAAAATTAAATTGAGAGACAAGACTATTTAAACACTTACTATGACTAAATAATCTATGTCAGAATGCCTACTGGAAACACAGAAAGCATACAGAAGACCTGAATGATACTTCTAGCATTGAAATGTGTACTGTATACATTCAACGAGTGAGACTTCCAAAATATTAGCATGTTTTTTTTTTCTAAAAAGCAACAGTAAACTAGAGAAAACTATTAAAGTAACCATTGTCATATCCAAAAATTAAAAAGAAAAAAGCATACAATATGCAACAAAATGTATTATTTATTCAAGTAATACTACTGAAAGCTTCTAGTTTACCATTTCAGAAGGAAGGATCTTGACTGTCTCCACTTCACCCTGATAACAAATAAGATGAACAGGCTAAAGCTCTTCAGGTTTCCCTGGTGGCTCAACAGGTTTAGCACTGGATTGTAGGGCTTCCACAGCCACTCAGCGTGAGTTTGATTCCTGGCCAGGGAGGGGACCCACATGGCATGGCAGACCTCTCCTGCCTCATCCGCTGCTCCCCTCAGCAGTGTATTTCGGGTCGATCTGCCTGTTCTGCTCCCCACTCTCTGGTGAATCCTCTCACCCCTACCCTGCCCTCTGCCTCTGGCCTGTACTCTAGCTCTTGCACACATAAATAAATAAAACCTTAACAACAACAACAACAAAAACTAACAACTCTTCTTGGGCTTATAATGGAGGGGAAGTCACAGGGCAAAATGTTTCACACCAACATGGAGAAGCAGACAGGTGAATATGGGGAGTCAACAAAGTAGAGACTCATCTCTCTTGGGAACCACTAGGTAGGGGAGTTAAAACAGCACTGAATAAATTACTGGAGGCCCAGAATGAACAGATCTAGAGTTAAAATCTCCTGGGTTCCCTAGTCCCACAAAATATTGTGAGCACAAAGTCCCACAATAAATATCAAAGAAAAATTTACTCAAGCTTGGGGCACGGAGAGGGGGAAAGGAATATTACTGAAACATGGTGAGAACAAAGGGCTTCCCTGCTCTTTTGCAGGCAGGATCGTGGTCATCACCCACTCAGCTTCATGGCACTGTAGTATGACTGTGAAGGTCCTTCTTATAGTTAGGCTGCTTGAGATGCTGGTGTGAATGAGAGAAGTATAAGGAAATTACCATGGTCTAGGAAGTTGTCAATATCAATGTCAATTTCAGTATGAACTTAAAGGAAGAAGACATCCCAGGTGTCTCAAGTCACAACATTTGTTGACTCAAGGATGACTAAATATAAAAGCATCCATTTGCATAAGTCAAAAATATAACTTGCGAATCTAGACAATGAGACACAGTGGACTGGGACAAGTGTAGAGATCCCCTTACCTGAAGTCTGAGCACACGCACAAGAGAGCGCATGCATGCTGGGGAGAAATTGGAAAGGGCTTCTAAAAGTTGCTGTGATGAACATGCAATCTTGCAGCAGCAGAATCAAAAACCTGCAGATTTGTAAAGTGCATGAACTTGAAATGAGTTCCGCAAATCATACCCAGCATCTCAGATGAAATGTTAGTATTCTTCAGGACAGATTCTGATAAATCATTAGTCATTATTAAGTTATGCTGCCCCAGGAGTGATCCTTAGGAAGCCCGACTCAAAACAAATAAATGAAGAGTTAAAAACTAAATAAACATGCAGCAACATCACTGGCCTGGCATTGCAAGAGAGAGAAGATATTGAATCAGCCCACACAAATCACTAAACAAATTAACAAACAACAACAAAAAATACCAACAACAACAACCCCCAGTGGTATCATAATAAGAGCTACTTTGACATATTATCTAAAATATCCAGTTTTCCCCACCACAAACAATTTCTAAGACAGGCAAAGACACAGAGGGTACAATAGAAACCAATAAAACGATGTATGTGGGGCCCAGCTATTGAACTTAGCAAGACAGTGTTATAAATATTTTCACTGAGCTAAAGAAAATCATGCTTAGAAAATCAAATTAAAATATCAAAATAAATGTTCTACAACTACAGAATACCAATTATGAGACAGAAATTTTTAAAAGTACTAAATATAAATTGTGTTGTAATTAAGTAACAAATTTAAAAAAGCACTGAAGCTCAATAGAACATGCAAACTCGAGAAAACAATAACCTAACTTGAATATCTATTAGTTGAAATATGCAATCTGAAGAATATAAAGAAAATGAACAGTGTCTCAAAGATATGCGGTTATAGAAGGAAAAAAGCAAAGAAGGCAAAAAATAATTGAAAATAATGGCTGAACTGTTTATAATAATCAAGTTATAGAAATAACCTGAGTGTCCTAGTACAGAGGAGTGGATTATAAAAATGCGGTATATATACAAAATAAAATACTTTTCAACTATAAAAAAAAAGACTTGCTACTTTTTACAAAATGAATGAACTGCACAAGATTAAACTAAGTGTACTTAATGTCAGAAGGAAAGAAAATAGCAGATGGTTTCACTTCTCTGTGAAATATAGAGAAACAAAAAAAGGGCCAAATAAAACCATACAAATAACAAATGTAGAAGTCCAACCGTGGAATACACAATGGGAAAGGGGAGGGGTCCAATGGGCTCTGGTAAAGGACTACAGGTATTGTTGTGGTGGATGTGGGGTGGTGACATGCACCTGAGCAGCTGTGAACCTATGTCTCTGAATCACACACAGTGTAAACTAATGTTACCTCAATTGAAAAAATAAATAGCTGAAAACTTCCCAAAATTTATTGTTGAAAAAGAAGGCATGCCTATGTGAGTAAGACCCGCCTTCTTGTTCCCTTATTGCCACTGGACATACAATAATTAGAACCAATTCCAGAGCAGTGTAAGGGAACAAACTCAAATTTCTGAACCAGTAGACAGTTTATGCTGGAAATCATTGAAATGTGTAGTTAATGTATATCAGCAGAAACACAGGTTTCATTTCATCAATGGATTCTAAGAATGTTAACCCAAAAATAATACAGTGTAACATTAGAATAGGTTGAATTTATTGATTTGGGCATACTTAAAGATTTTCGACTTAAAGGCTAGCTTGGAAGTGACTCAACCAGTTTGAAACATTAACTGAAACTTGATCTTAAATTATGTTGGCTTAGATTCAATTAGGTTGAAATACTAAAAATGTTTTAAAATAATGAAGAGGGAAATTTCAAAGGTTTAGGGCGATAAAAACACTGGAGTGCATTCATCATGTGCTACTAGCACACCCACCAGTCTGATCTATTTTCCAGCAGGTCAAGCATATACTCATTTCAATAAAGCTTCAGCTGCATTAACAAGGATTGCAACATCACCCTCATACGCTGTTGTGACTTGTGTGGAAGCTATGAATGATGATGAGAAATTGTATCCCTGAGATGAGTGACATGATTTCCATGAATGTAATTATATCCAGAGCAACAGATACCAAATATTAGTACTAATATCCAGAGACCAGGGTATGCATAAATATCACAATAGGAAATAAGAATTAAGTCATAATCAAAATATATTGACATAATTTTGCAGTGACCAATCAATGGTTTAAATGGATTATTAACAACCAAATATAAGGTCCACCTGCTACAATATTACTTGAAATACACTGGAGGAACATTTTTAGGTATAAATAAAGTTATTTGTATTTCTATAATGGAAAGTGATGAAACTTGAATTAATTTTTAGACTTGGTATGCTTGAAATCCTGCAATCTGTTTAGTCTGCAAGAAGCTAGATTTCCAGTCTGCTTGCTCACAAACACAAGCTGTAACTGTATTTCAAGACTACCTCTAAAGGAAATAAGACCATTCAGGGAGATGACAGAATATTCACAAATGAAAATTATTTAGAACTTTGCAGACCATATAAACATTACATTTAATATAATGCAGCATCCTGATAATTGAAAACAACACTTTGCCTATGATAGATAATAAAAACAGTTTGCCACAAGGTCATTTACCAGTGGGAGAGTGGACTCACAGATCCATTATAATTATTTTATTAGAATTAAAAAGCATCATCAGAATAATCTAAGCTATATCAGGGACCAAAGAAACAGTCTCAGTTTTAGCAGGTATGTCTCATTTTTTTTTTCCCCCATAATCCTAAATGGCCTAATTCAGAATCTCAATGTTGGCTCCTGGGCCTATCGATGGAGACATGTATATTTACCATATATTCTGATAAATTCAGGATACACCTACTGTCCAGAAACATGTCCAGATGTGCACTAAATATTAACATGGCCATCCGAGCTATTATAGAATGAATAGGACTGCAAATTACTCTTATCAGGATAATGAACCAAACAAAAAGCACTTATCTTAAGGAATTGCAGAAATTAGTGCCACAATTAAAGTTTTGGAAGATACAGAGATGAGAATTCCTATCACATCCACATTTATTTGACTGTATTTCTTACATAAAAAGTGAATAAATCATAAGAATAAATTTTAGATTATAGTGGTCTTAATTAGATGGCAGATCAAATTGTGAATATTTATCTAGATATGTGATCTCACTGGCAATGATTTTTACCCATCACCTGGTTTGCAGCTATTGATCTGGCAAGTATCTCTTGTCCTCTATATCAATTTACATGCATCACCATAAGTTGCTTGCTGTTATCTGGCTGGGATGACAGTACAATTACATGCTCTTGTCTCAGACCCATGCCAGCTTTCCCATTCTCGTTTATGATCTCTCCAGTGTTATTTGATAACTGATGGTGTATTTCTGTCAGTCTGTAATGATGAAAGTAAAAGCTTACTTTAAATTTATGTACTTATCTCACGGTAAGCCACTAACAGTTTTCCAATCAGTATCAGGCAGTGGAATTTATTTTGACTATAATTGATCAAATTCATCAAGATTTTAATTGTAACCCATGAACTCAGTGGTCAGTTAAACTCATGATAGAATGCTGATTGGAACTAGTAAGGAAAACCTAGCAAGTCTATGAGATGCATGTACCTCCCAGTGGAATGCATCTAAGATTAATGGGAGGAAAGCCCATTAATAATATAGGCGATATTACTGGTGAAATTTCTATATAGAAATCTTGATCTGGACAGGACAATTCCTCTAAAGTAGAAGGCAATTTGTGACATATTGCACTAACTCTGAAATAACAAGAGAAACAATTCTTAATGGGGCTTTTTCAATTTATAGGCAATGAAAATGTATGCATTAGTGATATAATAAAATCATGTATGAATGTGTTCTTACATTTCATTTATGACACAAACATTTATGTAACCATGAAGCTGCTATTTTGAGTAGGACCTAGAGTAAGAGGAGGCTATGTAGAAATTCCAGACTTCTATGAAAGTTGTTCTGCTGTTTTTTCTCCCGTGATGAAATAGAGCCAAGTAAGCTATACAACCTTGATAAATAGCATGTGGTATAGAGCCATTGTAAAGCCTTAACAAGGGAATCACTAAACAGACTGCTGGAGATAGGTCTTGCTCTTTGCCTCCAGTTTACAGAAACCGTTCTATCTTATAATTGGAATCTAACAGTGATCTAACAGGAAATTAACAGTGATCATAGACCTCAAGTAAATCTTCATGATACTGTGTATTCTACCTGATTGAACAAGTTGTAAAATTGGTTATGCAGAAGTATAACCCATCCTCAAATGGAAATAGTCTACATGATCAGGCATGATTAGGTCTTCATGGTGAACATAAACTCCAGATGAATATAAATCAGGCTCTCAATACATCAAGTATTACTGCATATCTCCTTTACTCATTCCACTGCAAGGAGCCCATGGATATTTTCTCAATACCAGTAAATTTAGAGAGAAAAAACAAGTTTACTTTGCAGATAGTGTTATTAATATGTTGGCATCAGTGGGATGTTTGGTACAGCATTAATATTTCAATTGAAAATGTTCCTGAAACAAAGAGGTAAAAGAAAATATCTCCTTAGGCAGGACTTGGAGTACTCCATCTGATTTTCCTGTTTTAATGAAATCTCACAAAATCACAGTGATGCAAGAGTCACAGTCACAGGTTTGACCAGTTGGTCAGTCTTAGAAAGACTGAGATTATTTACTTAGGGATATAGAAAATAGGTGTATGGATAGACTTCTCAAAAGGAGGAAAAGGTACGCAGACAGTTGGGCTATATCTGAATGTTGACCCCAGAATATCCACTGCAGACTCAGCTTATAATATTAGATAGACAAGATTTTATGATCCATGGACATGCATCATTCTTTTTCATTTATTATATGCAAAACGTGCTGCTATACAAAGTGCCTATGGCACTAGTTGGTTGAAGACTAAGGATGAACAATGCTTTTCCTTACAAAGCTGATATGACTATTGCATCTGTTGATGGGTGAACCTGATAAAATTGAGACCATTTCTTGAGTCCCTGATATAGTATCATTTCTCTGGTAGGAGAAATGACATTGGATCCCTTCCTTGGGTAGACAATTATCTGCCCTCACTGCAACAGACACACAATCTACATATGCATTTTCCTTCTTCCCCTAATTGATTGTGTTAAAACCATCAACTACAGATATATAGAAAATCTTTATCCAGATACATGGTATCCAACTCAACATTGCTTCTGAAGGAATGCATTTCACAATAAAAGATGCACAAACATGTGTTTATGGCCATGTATTAAGTAATGTCCGCATTAAAATTTTGATCCCTCTTTCCATTTATTATTTCTAGATAAGTTTTTGTGGATAATTATGGTTTAGTTCTTAAACTGAAGAGATATTCAAAAAGAATTGTGACTGAACTAAATACAAAATAAAATGGCTCAGATATTCTTTCATGCCTGGTGCCTTGAGATAGATACCAAGATACTTTTCAGATTTTTGGTTTTTAAAAATTTTACTGAAGTAATATTGGCTTAAAATACTTTATAGGATTGAGGAGTATACATTCATGTCTCTTTATATGTATGTTACCATGCCATAACCACCACTGTAATACCCACAATCCTCTATCATAACTCATTGGGCCCTTCCGCCCTCCACTATACCCCTGCCCCCATCTTCTCTTCTCTAGTAACCTTAATACTGCAGTCACACTTTTAGGGTTTATTTTTTTATCGGTTCCTTTACATCCTACAAATACTTAAGAATAAAATCATAGGTATTTGTCTATGTCCTTCTGACTTAGTTCACTCAACATAAATTCCTCAAGTTCTATCCTTGTCACAAGGGCAAGAATTATCTTTAGTTTACAGTCATTTTTTACCCCCCTTTTGTATATATACATCTTTTTTATACACTCATCATCCCTTAGGCACTTAGGATGTTTTCATAGCTTGGTTATTATAAATCTTGCTGCCATGAACAGAGGAGTACTTAAAAGGGATGTAGTACTTAAAAGGGAGACTCTGCATTCTTTGGATGAGCAACAAGAATTATATGTAGATTCATTTTTAATATTTTAAGGGTCCAAATATTTTGGATGGAAGAATGAGAGTGTCTTTGTCCATGTGAAAGATATTTGGGTCTTATTGAAGAAAAGCATATGCTTATTGCATTGAATTTTTATTAGAGAAAGAATATTATTTTGTTCAATAAAATATGCATGGAAGCCATGCTTATCATTTATTTAGTCCTTTTCCCTCAATTCCAAAAAAATCCTTTGAAATATATCTGGATATGTTCAAGCTGGGATTCTACAATCCACATGTCTCTTTCTTCTTTGCCAGTGGCTTCCTACTGGGTTCTGGTAAAAGGAGTAAACAAGAAAATTCAGAAGCAACTTTTGGAGCGAATGAAATTTGCCTCCATCTCTGCTAGTAATTGCTTTCAGCATTGCCCTGATAACCACACTGATCACCCACACAATCAGTTTATGATCATAGTGCCAGCTCCAGCTTGTTTTGGGGTGTAGAATACACAGCATCACATTTCCCAAATGTATCCTAATTTTACACTCATCTCTCCTGGAGACTACTTTAAAATTTGAAATTGAAGTTTCATTTTGTCAACCTCAGATGTAGTAATCATTATTTGCACTTAATAACTTAGGATCCCCTCAATTCTCACTTATTCTTTCAGCTTCCCACACCTATAGTGCCAATCTCCAAATTTAAATTTATCTAATTAAATTTCCATTTTTCTGAGTTAACCATGACAGATACACGTAATCACATACACTTAACTTTATTTTGCAGAAGTCTGGACAAAGCATATTAGGCTCTAGCTAAGAATTTGACCTATCACTGGCAACAAATTTTCTCTCATTTTTATTTTCTCATTCTTCTACTGGAAAAAAAAATCAATACCAAGGACACTGAGCATCTTTTATGTTCTCCTGGAAATATTTCACTCCACAATTAGCAAATATTTATATGGCTGTCATCTACTTCATTTTCCTTCTTAATTCCAAGTTACACACACATGGGTGTATATTCATTACCAAAATAAATGTCCCCTTAAGACTACTTCCATGTAGGATGCTATTACAGAATTGTTCCTCAAAATACCAAAAATTAAACTTAAATTTAGTTGTAGCAGACCCATCTTCAGAAACTAAATATCAACTAATGTAATATGCAATATGACACAAATAGATATAAATAACAAATTTTAATGTAGTCCAGGAAAATTTTTCATTGGCTACTTAATGTGAGTCAATTTGGAATTCCCTCTCTAGCCTTTGTGAGAGATCATCTTGTTACAACAGTTGGAACTACTGAGAAAGTATGGGTTCAGTTGCCAAAAATGAACATGCTTCTCATTAATAGTCTAATAGTACTAGCAGTTCAAAATGATTTGCTATATTCCAAGACTAAGGTAATAATCACTTTGTAATTTCAACTCCCATTATGTATAGTGCCTTTATGTTTTCTTTTATCTTATCCTGGAGATCACAAGAACTCTCAAATTAACAAGTGTATATATTTTTTCTCAGTACATTACACATATTACACATACTACATATTTGATGAATTATACTTAGTGAAGCAATCCAATGCATATTATTATAAAAAACAGAACTATTTAAATTCTAAACTATAGCATAGTTGTGCTATCTTTTTATCTAAGACTCATTGGTGTGATATATTTAGATTAATTTCCTAAAATTCTATATAACATTGATGACAATAATAACTAGTTTCAACATGAAAATGTAGATAGGAAACATTTAAAAGAAAATTAAATACAATAAGAAAGACACATATCGAGATATCAATAAATGTTACTGGTAGAATTCCAAATCAGAGAGAAACAGCTAAATAATTTCATAATAGGTATTAGAAATAGAAGGGTTTTATTACATGTACCAGATGGCTGCCTTAACATTATACAAACACACACAAAATCCCAAGAAGGTTTAAAACACTAATGTTAATAACAAGTTTAAAAACAAATAAAGGCTTAAAAATATACACGGGAAAATATATATTGAATGTTATCTTGAATGTGAAAAAAATGAAATTAATTCTTAAACACAAAACAAAGAACAAGGATATGTGTGTCTATATATCAAATAACAAATGCACACACACACACAAGTACACAGACCTACTCATACAAAGATACCCTCCAAATTCCAATGTGTCAAACTGAAAAAGGGCATAAACTATACATAGTAAACTATATACTTTCAGAGTGTATAAAATCTCTCAACTCAATGAGAAAACAAATTACCCAAAAAGGAAGTCATATATAATAAGAAAAGTTCACAAAACAGAAAATATAAATGATAAAGTAACACTTAAAATATTTTCAGACTCTAACAACCAGGATATTGCTAACTAAAATAATTAACTGGTTTCACTGATACTCTGTGGAGGTATCATTGCTTACTCATAAACTTGTCAAAATTGGAACAAATCTAAGAAAGTCAATTGTTTGAAATGATGTGTGAAAATGAACAAATTTCATAAACTTAGTGATTTAAGACCAGGTGCATTTTTATTGCACATTTTCATTATTCAGAAGTAGGAGTATGGATGAGATGGCTCCTCCACTCGGGCTCTCACAGACTGGAATCAAGATATCTGAATGGACTCTGATCTTATTAACTAGGGACAGCTTGTTGGCTGAATTTATTTTCTTATGACTGCAGAATACATGGCGATGTGCTACTTCAAAGACAGCGATGTAGACAGGAAAACTCTGCTGCTTCACTTTCAGAGCTCAAATATCTTCCATCTGAATAACTCAAATCGAGTGTTTAGGGACCTAATTACATCTGCAACAACCCTTCACCTTTGTCAGATAACTTCACATCACAGGAGTGACAGCCTATCATCTTTGTCATATTCTACTGGTTAGAAGAAAGTTTGAGAAGGTGGCCACACTCAGTCAAGAGAAATGCAAGTCTGAACTTCACAGGTGTGTCTCCCGGAGGCAATCTTAAAATTCTACTTTTCATAATGAAAACAGTTTTTTAGTAAGTAGTTAAACTTGACATTTGTGTGTGTACTACATATCAGTCACACCATTTCACAGATAAGTAGCAACAGTAACATCTCCATATCCAAGGAACTGCAAAAGGATAAATATTGCAGCATCATTTTCAGTCATGAAAAACAAGGAATAATGTTATATCTAACGACTAAGTGTTGCATTAGAAATACAATGATTCATATTTAACTAGAGAGAGGGAAAATACGTTATTAATTAAAAGAAAGGCTTAAATCAATAGAGCAAATATTTAAGGTGAAATTTTTATTCGATTAAAGGACTTATGTTTAAATATCAAATTCATGTTAATGATTCCTTTTGGAAAAGCTTAACTTTGAATGAAAGTGAGGGTGATTCAGCATTCTTATCATATGTTACATGAAGAAAATAATGTACAAGGAAAATATATAATGATTAGTACATGGAATCTGAAGTTAAATTGGATTCAAATTCCGATCTAGTGGCGTGCTAGCTTTGTAAGGTCAGGTAAGTTAAAATATATTATTTTTGGTTTTAACAACAGGTCAAGAATTCCCCACTATTACTTTCCTACATCTTGCATTTTATATAATTATGAAAAAATTACTGGCCTTGGAACATACCTTAAATACTTTAAATTATAGAATTTTTACTAAAATTTAATTCACTGGTGCTAAGCCTTTGCACCTTGAATCAAGGAAACATTTCTGAAATATACAACGGGATGACTGAATTACATGAAGTTGAAGATGGATGTTAATGTTTCTTTGCTTATTTTCAGATGTGTAAAATAGGAGGTAGGATTAGTGACATTCGATATTTTTTTTTCTCTCTGCTGAGATGTCTCTAGATGAAAGATGTCTCTTTCATCAATGACATTTTGCAGCATACTTTGAATAAAGATATGTTTTCCATCAAAGAAAAAAGAAGTGTCTCTTTATCAAGGTGATTTTTAATTATTCTTATGTGTGTGTAAGGGGAGAGAGAGAGAGTGATTTCTCCAGCAGACATCTAAAAAATAACATCACCAAAATTATTTCTTCAACCACAAATGGCAAGAAATGTAGAATGACCTAGATTAAGAGGTTTAAGATAATCTCATGCAATACAATGATGTTATTTAAATTCCAAATCTAACAAAGTAAAATGTCAAGCATTGACTGAACATAAAATATGAGCATTGACTAGAAATGCGTTAATTGAAATTTTTAAATTTGCAAACTAAGAATTGAGGGAATGCACTAAATGAAATAAAATTAACATTTGTTGGTACTGAGATCTGGATGGATCAGTCATATTATTCCCTCTATTTTTTAATATCTTTGAAATTTTCCACAGTAAAACGTTTTAAAATATAAATAATTAAATTTCTTTATTGCCCAACTTTCTTAAGTCAGTAATGTACCCTTCTGAATTTCAGATTGTCTAGTATCTTGTACAACGCAAAACACCAGTTGTCTTAGTTTCAGAATTATCAGAGGAAATTATACCCTTAAGATTTAGTTTCACTAAAGTTTAGACATGTTTAAAACCAACTCTAATAAAGTATGGCAGAAAAAGAAACAAAGTGTCAGAAAGCACTAACAGTAATTCTGTCTGGACAGAAAGAGAACAAAAACCAGAACACTTCCTGGTAACCCTTAAGGGCTTTGCTATCAGATGCTCTAAGTAATAGTCGTTCCATAGAAAGGGCCCACTCCTTTATTGTTTAACTGAATTATATTACATTGTTTATAGATTGTATCAGAATTACTGTAAAGGGTTATGATTGGGTTTTCCAGAATGGCCCTTTAAATACAGCATGATTGATTGTTTTATTCATTCTCCCAAACATTTTTATCATTGACAAAGTTTCTCAGAATAGACTGATTACAGTTAAATCATGACAAGAAACACATGAATGTGTGTTTATATTTACCTACATATATTACATGCAAAGACTTTAAGGACAAGGGTTGGGATACTGAAATATTTGTTTTAAGATACTTAATAAATCTGTATTAATAGAGTTGAAAAAGAGAAATGGTAAACTACCACAATCTTGCTCAAAAGCTTAACTTCTGATATCAATTTTATATCTTGTTTTACTTGATTTACTGTAAAAATTCAGAAAAAAATATGTTTCTGTCTCTTTATAAAAATAGAGAGTATACACCTTGCACTTTCTCATTATTGGACATGTTTCTAATCCTCAAAAAGACACGAGGAGCTTCTCTCTTCTACAATACTGTCTAAAATTCAGACTGCATTTGCAGTCGGGGTGGTGTACTTTCAGCCATAACTGCTTATATTAACTAAACCTCTTCCTCTTGAGATCAACTTATATATTGATTTCTGTCAATGTTTTTGCTCCAATAATTATGAGCAATAATTTTAAAACTTTAGTTCACTTAAACATGGTCAGGATTCCTGCCCCACCCCACCCCCATTTTTGTGGTTGTTGATAATCTGACTCAAATTTTGATGAAATCACCATGTATAAAGTATCCAACTAATGTTTCTTTTTTCCCCCTGAATTTTAAAATAAGCAAATAATAACTTACCCTCTCTTAAACCTTCACATATAAGCTTTATTTCCTTGCCAGTTTTTCCTTGTAGCTAGTTACATTTTCGATAATTCTAAACCAAGGTTAAAAACCATGACTGTGGGGCCTCCCGGATGGCACAAGGGATCAAGCACTACTCTGTGAAGTGTCCACAGCCACTGTAGCATGAGTTGAATCTCCAGCCAGTGTGGTGACCCACATAGTACAACACATCTCCCTGACTTGCCCACCGTTCCTCTAAGTAGTGTATTTCAGTAAATCCACCTTTTCTATTCCCCACTCTGTCTCAGGTAAATCCTTTCACCACCTCCTACCCCCTACACACCTCTGGATTGTACCCCTGTTTATGTATGAATAAATATATCTTTCAAAAAATGACTGTGATAGATAAGCACGAAGCTAAACTAATGAAAATGGTTAAACCAACCACCAGTATATTAACATAATAATTGTGTTTAACTGAATGAAACCATACAGTCAAAATGAGAGCTCTGGTAGTTCCTGTCCATAAAGGTAAGAAATGATATCTGCCCTGCATTCTACTCATTGCCTTTCCTTAACAAATATTGCTTCATCTGCTAGAAATGTGACCTAAAGTTTAATCAGATTCTTTTGAATTTCAGTTCAACAGTGCCTCTTTAACATTTTGACATAAACTAAAATGCCAACCAAAAGTCAAAACTTTTAACACATCACAAGAACATGATTTCTGTGTAATTTACTTAATATTGAGTTCTTTAGCATCTGTGCAAAATAAACCTTGAAAGTACTAACTGAGTGAATGTGAACAGATAAGTGGTATCTGGCCTCTATGAAAAATTTTCCAAGTGGTCTTTTTCTTCTATTTGAAGATGCGTCAGCCTTTATTTTTCAGTGGATTTCTCTTATGCTTTAATATTTTTAGGTAAAAAGCCAAATATTAAATTAAACAAAAAGATATTATACCAATAAAATTAAATTGAGTTAACTCTAAGATCTTCAACAAATATGTATATCATTCTTTATAAAATAAGGTCAAATGTGCTTGTTTTGCCCCAAAAACTTACCAGGTTATATCAAATATGTTGTTTGTATCCTTCAACTCTTCAACAACAATCAAGATGCATTTGGGTAGTCAACTATTATAAAAAATGCTTTCAGTACTTTTTGTGTGATCTGTTTATTAAGAAAAGCACTTGTACAAAAACAATTTCAATTCTTGAAAAGGTTTTACAAATACTAATGCTAAAATTGCAACATTTAAAATACATGAACAAAAAATTAAAATGTAAAATTACAGTGGATTTAATAAATATTTATTAATATATATGATATATTATATATAATATATATGTGGAAGCTGTAGACAAACAGCAATTCCATAAAGTTCCTCTACAAGAGGTAAATTCAATAATAGAACAGATCTTTTTATATAAATTGAAAGATTTTTTAACAAGTTTAGCAACTTTCTTTACTGAATTATAAATTTAATGTAAACAAAATTTTATACTTCTTGAACATTACCAGATAAGGGAATACCAGTTGCATTCAAGCAACCCAATATCTGGTTATAAGATGCTAATTGGACTGAGTTATCAGACAAACTTGGCTTACAGTCCATCTTTAAAGGACCATGATCTAAATTCATGACCCAGAGTAATTACAGGGTACTTTGCATCACAGGACTTCAAATGACTTACAAATTTTTAATTAAACTCAGTAAACTTTAAATAAATAAATTTACATGAAACACAGTAAAATAATTTAATATACTTTTTGACTGCAATTTTTTTAAATGGGCTAATCATAAGTTGTCTGATCACTTTTTTTTGATTGACATTAGCAAACATAATTAAAATGTGACCTCTCAATGGCTTCATCCAGTAGAATTTTAATTCTCAGGCATTAAATCTAGAATGGCTATAGCAGTTTCAGAGGAGGGTTTTAAAAGATAGAAGTTACTCCTATTTCATGGCTCTACATAAGGAAAGGTTAAGGAGAAAGGATTCAGACAAAAAGAGGTGCATTTTACTTCACCCAAATCCCACTACCATACCACATGCTCAAACCTCCCTGCAACGAGGCTGGAGGCTACAATTTAGCATTGAAATTAGGCAGAAGAGCAAACTGACATATTATCCAACTGTCTCTACCATTCCAGCAAAGCAGAAATTTCATTTCTATGAAAAGGCTTGGTTGGACACGTGCAGAGTAGAAGAACAATTATATTGAACAGAAGTCAGAATTCCAATTTTCTTTTCTCCCACATAGAGATGAAGTCTAATGTACACATTAATTTTGCCCTGACCTGATTTGTATGCTTATGAAATCAAATGATAATAAAATATAATTAAAAACTTAAAAACTTGACATTTTAACATTTTCAAATGAATGATTCGAAATCAATAACATCTGCTTTTCTAGAATATATTTCCATCTCGTTTTCCTCTCATAAAGATAGGAATGTATAATAAAATTAGTGAAAAGTATATAATAAGCACATTATGAAGGGTAATAGATATTTTACTTCTTAGTCTTTTTACATAAATTAAAGTTTAAAGCTCTGCTTACAGCAGTAGTTTTTATTCTCTTCTGCTCTTATCAAGGATGTACTGTCTATATCACTCTTGCTTTTACAGAGGGAAACCTATATGTTTGATTTACTCCTTATTATAATTCCAGGACAGGACTACTGATGTCTGCTTTCAATAATCATTCCATTCTTGTTTAGTTTTAGATTATAATAATATACTTATAGAAAAGATAACCAAATTGAAAGGGTGAATATTTCTGAATTAGTATTAAATTAGCTATAAATCTGACCAGGAATCTCAGATAAGAACAATGCCTGCGAGGCCAAGAAACCACTAAAACTGCAGAATCTGTACCACAAACTCTAGCTACTTGTTAAAGCAAAATTTCTAGTCTTTCAGGAGATCTCATCAGAGTCAGCACATTTATAGTCCCAATTAATTTCAACCTATACTTTTCATACAGTTAGTACAGCAGATGGGAAGAAATCACATTGAAACCTGTGTGAGTTTCTGCCCTACAAGGAACGAGGTAAATATCAGAACAGAAGCTTAACCTAATGTTGCTTCTCATGTCATATTGACCTATTTGCCAAAGAGTAAAACAGTAGCACTTGGGGTGGGTCATTAATGAGTTCCTATTTATGTTATACATTATCATTGGCTTAGTAATTCAATATTAACATTCAACTTAGTTTTGGGGCAGAAAAACAGAAACTTCTCTAAGTGCTTTAATCAGAGGCAGTGGGAAGAGCTAGTCTGTTGCAAAATCATTATAACAGTCTGCAGGACAGCAGGAGTCAAGCTGCTAGAGAAACAGACAGGGAGGGGAGATCCAGAGATCAGAAGAATAACATACAGGGCAACCATATGTGAGTCAACACCTTCACTGCAGTGGAAATGATGTTAAAATTATTTCTTTATTTGCCCCAACAGTGCCACTCCACACAAGCTTGCCACCACTGAAGTCGGGCTGTGCTGCCCTGGTCACGGGCACCAGGATAAACTCACCATTTTTTCTAACACTAAAAGGAAGCTATGTAGTAGCCAAAGTCAGAAAGATTTTTTTTTCCTGTCCTTCCACTTTACGACTGTGATTCCTCATTTACACTTTTGCTGACCTAGACCTTCCATCACCTTTAAAACTAGTTCCCTGTATGGACTATTTCGGTTTTTTAAAAAAGAGGAATAAAGTTAATGTATCTTTGTGTGAGCAGAATGACTTTCTTCTATATGTGATTCTTGCAAGGGCAGTTAAGATGTTTGCTATATCTTTCTCACCAGGTCTGACCAGCATGCCTGCAGAGTAGTGGACCAGCTTGTGTACTCTGCAGTATGGGAACAATGAAGATTCATGAGCATTAATCATGGAAAAGAGTAAGATTATTGACAGAGCTTGGATTTAAGACCGTGAAGGTAGATGACTATTCTAGCAATTTGATAGTTCCTGTTTTTGGAGATTCTAGCTTGTTCATGTACAAGGAAACTTTGGAAGCGAGGTGGGGGTGAGTATTGTTCAGTTCCCCAAATCAGTAGCTGAATGTTAATGTGAATATTAAGGACCTTGCTCTGTTACTTTGTTCCAATAAAGAGATCACAGTATGAACAGCAGCAGCAGTTGGAGTCACTGGTACATTATTTAGATCATCCCTTGTAATGAATGCCTGTAATGAGCACTAATGTCAGACACAGATCCCCTTATAATCCATGTCATTAGTTCTTTCTCAATTTCCTTCTAATCCTCCAGCCACAATTATCTCCCAATCTTGTTCTTTCTTATTACTAATCAAACTGGTTCCATCCTTCTATACCTGTCATGAATCAATCAACCTAACTCTCTGGCCACGTCTCCACTGAGGATCGGGGGACAATGACAATGCTTCAATATCTTTGCCTGTGGGGAGAATCTTCTTTCCCACTGTCTTTGATTAGAGCTCCTTTGAGGGGATTCTAATGCTGCTGCATTTAGATGTTGAAACATCTTTTAAAAAAAAACAGACATTTTTAATTTTCATATTTGGTGAGCTTCCTCCTAAGGGACTTTTAATGAGACAAAAGATATGTATGGGAGCAGATGAGTAAAATAGTATATATCCTGGAATTCTGAATCACATATTCATTGGGATATTTCCTTATAAAATCTAGATTTAGCAAGAACCCTGATAGGTCAATTTAACCACAATGGCCATCCTCCATATATGGTCTCTTTCTACATGTGAGTTGGGTCTTCAATCTCTACACCCTCAATCTCATACCCCAGGGTATGTGATTATAAAGGTTTGTGTTCAGTAAGAATCCTGTCTGGTCATTTTACCCAGAACAAACTTCCTCTTACTCCTGTTGCTTCCTTTTAGTAGTGTATCAACTTCTGGCTTCATTCCCTATCATCAATTACAAATTCCAACCATGACAACTCTGTATTAGAAGCTGAGCTCAATCTCTCTTCCTCACCATTAAGCCCATACATCAATCCCTTTTATTTATCCTGGTCCTGAATAAAGTCTTTTACAGATGTCAGTGACTATGCTTTCTTCAATACTCTGATCTTCTCACTCCATTCATTCTTCATTACCAGTGAATAGACAAGTTCTCAGTGCAAATTGCAATCTAGGCCAATGAGTCACGTGAGCTCATATTATTATTATTTTAAAGATTTATTTATTTATGCATACAAGCACTGGGGTACAGTCCAGAGCTGCAGGGGGGTGAGGGAATCCACCAGACAGAGTGGGGAGCAGAACAGGCAGATCAACCAAAATACACTGCTCAGGGGAACTGCAGGCAAGTCAGGAGAGGTCTGCTACGCCATGCGGGTCCCCTCCCTGACCAGCGGCAGGGATCAAACACTTGCTGCAGTGCCTATGGTTTGCCTCACAGTGCATTGCTTAACCCACTGCGCCACCAGGGAGGGCCCAAGCTCATATTATTGTCATTCGTATTATGGTTTTGTCTAATGGTCATTGTCTCTTCAAGTAAAGGCAATTTAGGATTGGGTGAAGATAATTTTGTCTTTCGGGAGCCTCCCTGGTCAGTCTGCCTGTTCTTCTCCCCACTCTGTCTCTGGTGGATCCTCTCACCTCCCACGACTCTGGTCTGTACCTCAGCTCTTGTATGCATAAATAAATACATCTTAAAAAAAAGATAATTTTGTATCTTATGTTGTCTCTAAGAAATTTGATTTGGAGTTCATTTTTCAAGGAGAATAAACAGAGAAAGTTGTAAAACATAGCCAATTACCGATTTAATATCACTGGAATCAAAGAAAAGATAAAGAAAAAATCAAAACTAGCAAGCTGACCCTAGATCTGAGTCATACAGCAAGGGAGGGGGTGGGAGGGGGATCAAAACAGGGGAGAAAAGAGCACAAGGGAATATGCTGATGGTTCACCAGTGATATGGTGGCAAGAGAACTATGGGGATTACAATGATGTAAGAAAAAACTTACACACATACACACACACACACACACACATGCTGGTTTCCAAAACCCATCACATCATAACGGATGTTATTTTTATGTAGCAAAGATTGTGCTAAAATATAAAAATAAAAATGGAGGGGTACTTGATGTTTTCAAATCATTCAATAAGAATTTTGGTTACAGGCCATAGGAACCTTGCCTCTTTGTTATTCTTTAATTAGAATAAGAACTAAGAACATAAAGAATGTAGACTAATTTTTCTCTCTATGGATGGGCAGTGAGTAAGCCACCCATCTTAGATTTTTGGAATACCTATAGAACTTAAAATATCAAATACATTAAAAGAGAAGGAAGCTGGGTCTCCCTGGTGGATGGTGGAGCAAAGGGTTAAGCACATACTATGAAGCATCCACAGCCACCTCAGTACCACTTTGATCCCCTACCAGAGAGGTGACCAACATAATGCAGTAGACCTCTCCTGCCTCCAGCACTGCTCTCCTCAGCAGTGTGTTTCAGCCAGTTTGCCTGTTCTGTTCTCCACTTTGTCTCTGGTGAATCCTCTCACCCCCGTACCTCTGGTGGGTACCCCAGTTCCTATATGCATAAATAAATAAATCTTAAACAATAAAAAAGAGAAGGCTGCTATAAAGTGTAATATTAAATAACAATAAATAAAGAGCCTATAGTAAATAATCTTGTTATCACATAAATGTGAAAATTCTTTGGTTACTTAAAATAGAGAAATTGTACATAATATAAACAAAGCAATTTCTATGTATAAATAAGGAGAGCAATGTACAATTTTAGATGAATAAACCAGTATATAAAGTAAAATCTCACATTTAATTTCTCTACCTAATTGAAGGTTATTTTATTAACTTAGAAATCTCATCTTCAAAGTATTAATTCTTGAAACTTTGTCCATGTTTACTTCATAATTAGCCACTACCAATTTGATATGAAAAATTATCAATGATAAACATTTAAGTATGTTAACACATAAAAATTTAAAAGAATGAAATAACTTTGGAAATGCGAAAATTTATTCATATAAATTTTAATATATAGAGAACTCTGAAATTCTATGTGTAGCCCAATATAATTCATATTACTATGTCACTAAGAGAAATAAATGCCTCATCATACCATTTTAGAGTTGTTTTTAAGCATTCTCTGAAACCATCTACTTGCTAAGAAAGAAATAAAAGTCAAATGCAAAAAGATGCCCATAATGTATTCATGTCCTTCAGCACTCTGTAGATAAATCATTCTTATTCAAATGAAATCCTTGACTTATTATTTTTTTCCCCTGCTCCTATGTTCAAGAGATGCTAAGGGTATATGAATTCTCAGAAAACACTCTGTATCTTCATTTTTTTTTCTTTGAGGATGAAGAATGAAACTAATGGGGAGAATGCAACCTAGAATGAAACCTCAAAGGATAATTCATTGAAAAATGATGCAGGACATGGACTACTTGGCAGAGAATTTTCACATGTCTTGTTATTTTTATCCATAAAGTCCTGTGAGATTTTTTTCCTTATAATACAGAATGTTCAATGTACTAACTATAAACTTAAGGAGAACTGAGACATTTTATAACTCTCCTTTAAATGCAGAAATGTTATTTTTCTCTAAATTTGCTTAATGGTGACTGCTAGGGGACACATTTGAAATACAAAAAAAAAAAAAAATTAACTAAAGATGCTATCACCTACAGTGTCTGGCTAAGACAGGGTTATTCACTGAGAAAGTGGTGACAAATTTAATGGAAGTCAGGTTTTAGGAGTTATATGCACTTTAGCATAATAATGCTAGTGCTAGTATGCTTTTAGAAATGTTAAGGTTCTTAGTAATAGGTATATGCCTTATTTTTTGAATATGCATAGAACCAGAATTACCTCAAGAAAATTAATAATACAATAAAAATTTTAAATAATATTATTAACCCTTACATTCACGTGTGAATTGCTTTTTCAACAACTAGCATAGAAAATCAGTTCAGTTCCACCAGTTGTATGGAGACTAGAGTGGCCTGACAACACAAGCAATCACTGGAGCATAGAACACACATTTCTATGTAGAAACAGAGAGAAGGCCACCTCCTTTAATACCTGGCCAGTGTTTGAAGTCACTTTTGCAAGATAAAGGAGCTAAAGAGACCCTCCCCAATGCCCAGCTGTGGGGAATCATCCATGCCCTTGTTGAAAGAGAATAAACACTAAATGGAAGACATTAACATGAGATAGATGAGGAAAACCAACCTTTAAACAAATTAATATGATGTGTGGTATGTTCATTTTACATATACATTAGAGTCATAATGATGGCTTTTTTGAAAGTCATACTTTAACAGTTTGTAAATTCTCTCTAAGTTTTCAGGTGAAATCACCTGAAACTCTCCATAAACCATGTTTTCAGAAATATGTATTTCTTAAGTTCATGGGCTACTTAAATTTGTGTGCATTTCTTCCTGATTTACAGAATAAATTTTATTTTTTTCTTCCTTTTTCTACCTGGGTACCCATCTTTGAAAACCATTTCATTTAAGCATTGCTGACAAAGACACTATTAAGGAACAGGATCTGACTGTGTCTGTGGAATCAGTGCCTCATACAAAGCACCTCCCAAGACAAGAGGCTCAGAGTCTCCCTTCCAGAGAGTCAGCCTCATTAATAAAGCTATTAGCAGACAGGGGACCTTGGAAGATTTTTGAAACCTCAATAAGACCGAAATTTCCCAGGACTTATAGGAACTACAGGTAAAATCTGATGGAGAGAATATGGGGCTTATCTTTCTTGTGTCACAATTGCAGTGGTAATTGCAGAAACTTCAAAGCCTTATCTAAAATTCCATGTAAAAACCAACAAACAGAGTATCTGGCTCTACTTTGCTAAAAAAAAATGTTTTTAAAAGTGTATTTTAAAGTGTAATTATAAATATACTAGAGCATTCTTATAATGAAAGAAGCAATGTAAAACTATTGATTATATGAATTATGTTAATATATTAAAATTCATAAAAATAAACTTCTAAAACATTTTGCTACACAGAAACTGATAAATGTTGAATAAACTCTAGAAAGAACAATGATAATTATTTGGGACAAAGATCACATGGGCTGGTAATTCTGGGCTTTCTTCTGTTTTTGCCCTGATTGGGTTGGGGAGGCAGTTTTGACCTTCTACTGGATTCAGTGTGGTGGCAAATTTTAAAGTCTGGTTCTCTCATATCTTAGGCTCTGATCCTTGCCCAGACACTTTTGTTTCCTGCATGGAGGTGCCTTGCAGACATTCTCCTAGTGAATATTTCTGGGCCCTGTCTATTTGGCTGCAATTTGGCCCATCAAGGGATGGGTGATGTTAGAGTTTAAAAAGTGTCCATATCTTAAAGTCCTCCTCTCTACTACTTCTCCCCATTTTTAATCTATCTCACTTCCCTTTGAATCTCTCACTTTTTTTTTAATTTTTAATTTAATCTTAGAGCACACTAGACCTGATCTCTTTGCATGTATGTATGTAGTTGGCATGAACTCTGAAAACAGAGGAGTTTCCTCTTAACAGATTTGTGTCCCTGGGCATCCCTAGGTTTTACCTCAGTTCAGTTTTGATCCCCTGTATTTTTTGCCAGTATCACCTAAGAATTGATGAAATGACAATCTGGAAAATTCTAAGAGAACAAATTTAGAGAAGAATAAGTCTATACTCAGTAATGTTATATTTTAAAATCAAGATTTTTTTTCTGATTCAAAAGAAATAAGAGAGCAATATTATGGAACTTTAACATACATTTTGTCTCCTGTGTGTTTTCTGGAATATTCCTGATTTGAAGCTGTATGACTTCTGGTGGTAATCACAATTTAGTGTGAACAGATGTTGAAGTAAAAAACAGTACACCTGAAACTCAATGGTATAAAGCAATGTTACCTTAATTAGAAAGATGAAACCTTGCAGCTACTAGGGGTGGAAGTATATTTCTTCTGAGGCTTGACCACTGATTTATAATTATCCAATGACAATGAAAAACCAAAATTTTAATCAAGCTGATTGCATATCATTTGGTATTATGCTACAAAGGATTATTTACAGTACAAACTAAGTTTAAACTAACTTTAATATCCAGATTTGACTAATATATTTTTAATACAATGAGACTGTATAAGATGTTATTACATTTTTCTTATGTGTCCTTGATTTCATTTTTTTCTAAATTTATTGGCTTACAATGCTGAGTTCAATGTTAAATATCTAACTTTCCTTTTTTGCATTGATAGCAATGACATTAAAGGTTATGATTATGACAATCATTTGTATTAATTTCATGCTTGAAGAATGGTAGAAAGCACTCACATTAAATGAAGAAAAACTTATGCAGTCATTCAATTATGTTAAAAGCACAACAAATATAAAACAAAATCAATATTTCTAGTAAAACAATAAAAGTAAAACACTTCAATTCAAAGACAAGTATTGAAGTGTTAACTCATATTGTTATTATTTAGATAATTGCATTTCAGAATAATATACATGAATATCTGAGGAATGTACTGGTATCCAAATTGTGTCTAGTTATGGTTCTGTGTTGGTGTGTTGTGTGTATAAAGTATGCATATAATCTTATACTACAACTAATTTAAATTTTAAAATTGAATGAAATAAAGCTTTATAATCCAAGAACTCTAGAAATATCATTTTATAGTGGACATTGTTGTTGAAAGCTAACTGCTATTTTACCTAAACTATAACATAGTATTACCAGTGTTTGGTTCATAAATATGATTCAATTCTGGGATAGATAAGCAAAATGTATATTCAGAAAGCTTCTGAATATCTTGATGTTAATTGTCCCCAATTTTCAAGTCAGATATGTGGAAATCTGTGTGTGTGTGTTTGTATCTCTTCTTCCTTCTCTCTTTAAGAGGTAAGCATTCAGTCTCTTTTTTATTGGCAGTCATCCTACAATCAAGAGATTAAAGAAGCTCAGCACTCATCCAACATTGTGCAAAGCATACTGAGACTCAAAAACACCTGTGCACTTTGATTGCATCATTAAACTGTTGGATCTACCTTAATACCACTCCTATTCTAACTTTCTAGGTGAGAATAGGCTTCCTCACTGGGCTACCATGATTTCAGTGTTATTTTGTTACACACAAGGAAGAAGTTTCATAGCAATGAACATGCAACAAGATAAGTTTGTCAAAACCATAATTGTACCATACAAAGTTAAATAGGCAAGGATGGTAATATTCAAGGGTGTTGCTATATGGAAATGAGGCCAGAATTCAACTCATCTAAGCTTAACTCTGGAGAGTTTTAAGAGCAGAGATAGGTAATCATAGATCATCCGTGCTTGTTTTGTTTATACCTGTGTTTGTGAAACGGCTTTTCTCAAAGGAAAAAAAAATCTGAACCTTCATGACAGAAGATGTGTTTTATAACTTGTAACAAAGTCCCCAGTGATGTTATGATTCTGACCTACCATAGAAAAATGGTGCACTAGCATGATATTTACATTTCAAATGGATGACTCCAAATTCTTGAAAAAGTCATTACTGGTTTGGAAATCAGACATGAAGCTTTTATAAAATTTACATCTCAAAGGGACATAGAAAGACTTTACAACTGTGCAACTGGTAAAGATTAGAAAGGTTCTCACAGAGCAAGAGGCTCATACATCACCACTCCGTCTGTAAGTACCTAAACTATTAGAAAGATGTAAAGGAATTTCGAATTTTCTACCTGCTTTCTTCAGGTATGAGAGGAACAGGGAAAACAGGAATCTTAAATTCTTACAATTATGGTACTACTTAAAATATTCATTCTAACAGTTTTTGTGTTGCCTAAAGGTAAAATTCATATGCATGCATAATAATTATATCACACTTGCAAAATTAAATTATAGGAATAATTAAAAGCCATGGAAATTGGATGATACACCTGACATAGAAACGGTGTGAATATCAAGTCAATTGTATAGGTAATTGTTTCCACAATGTTGAAAAAAATTACTCTAAGGCTATGTACAAAAAAAAGTCTTGTCAAATAATTATATTTCTTATTTAATCCCAGTTTCAGATGAGCACGGAAAAAAATGAAAAAATACACTAGGAAAATAAAAATAAAACATGCATGTCTTCAACTTCTCCTTTGAATAAAGACTATATGTGTTTCTTAGGATTGTGTTAGCCAGACACAACAAACTGGGTGATTATAAACAGTAGGAAATTTGTTCATCAGCGTTTGAGAGGCTAAAAGACTGAAATCAAGATGGTGATATATGGGCCTCCATGGTGACCTAGGAGATTAGTCTTAGCACTATCACTACTCCAGCCTGAGTTCCATCCCCACTGAGGAAGCTAAACCACATATTGTGTAGCAGACCTCTTCTTTATTGCCCACTGCTCCCCTCAGTAGTGTATTTCATTATATCTACCTGTTCTCATCCCCACTCTGTCTCTGGTAAATCCTCTCACACTCTGCACCTGTGGCCTACACCCCAGTTCTTCTATGCAAACATAAAAATAAATTAGATGGTGATGTACATCTGAAGAAGTATGAGTCTATTACACTGAATTATATACAGTAATGTAATCAACATTATCTTTATAAGACACCAAATTACAGGGGAAAAAAAGATTTTCAACAGAGGAATGTCCCATCACAACTCTATGGAAGAATCTTTCCTTTTCTTTTCCTAGCTGCTGGTAGTTGCTTGTAATCTTGGTGTTCCTTAGTTTGTAGAGGCATCATCCTAATTTTTATTTTCATCTTCACATAGCTATATTTTTGTGTGTCTAAACTTCTTAAAAAATACCAGTCATATTAGATTTCAGACACACCCTATTCTATGAAAACCTCAACTTAATTTGATTACATCTGTAGAAATCCTAGTTTCAAGTAAGGTCACATTCATAGAATTTGGACAGACATGAATTTTCAGCGATATTCAATTCAGTAAAAAGATAACTGCAAAGACTTGCAAAGAATCGAGAACTACAATAAAAACATAAGACCATCAACATGTCTTCAAAATTCCTATGAAAACAAAACAACTCAATCTTGGATAACAGGGAAAGATATGAGAAATTTAGGGAAAAATGTTTTCTACAGTGATGTTTATCCTTGTTTTAATTGTTTTGAATATTTTCTAGTTAACTTTATATTAAAATATATTGAGTTCATAAACATGTTTCTTAAGTGTATAAGAAAATATGGAATATTCACTATGAAGTTATTTTGATAAATCATTCTCATTTAGTACTCTAGCTAGTAGGCAAAACAAAAAACTTGATGAAAATCATTTTGTTTTTTATCAAAGGGGAAAAAAAGGAAGGAAAGATGCCTTTTCATCGAACAGAAAAAGACTGATTATTTTTCTTTCAGCATTTGCCACAGTTTTATGGACCATCTACTGGTGCTGGCTTATTGTTCTTGCCACATTTGCTACCACTTTCCTTTGCTCCCATAATGCTGGTTGCATTAGTCTTCTTGTTGACCATAGCACTTGCTGCTCATTGTTCTTTCCTGAAAGCCTGTTGCTTCCCTCAGTCCTCTGCTCATGTATGCTCCATCCTCTGAGTCTATCATTCTCTCTCTCCTTATTTTATTTACTCTGAAATTATATCACCATTGACTTTATTTGCTTGTATTTTGACATTTGTAATATTGCATATCTGCTTTGTCTAGCACTCTCTCTAGCATATCATTTCCTGATACTATAAAATTCTTATAGCATTGATTTTTTTTGCCCTTGTAGAATGTTTTTTCTTATTAGTTTTTAAGTAGTTATAAACACAATGTAGTTGTTAAGTTTAAAGTTGTATAGAGATTTCTTTAAAAAATAAAAACAGAAATTCCATATTATCTGGCACTATCTCTAAGTATTTACACAAAGAATATAAAAAGTCTAATATGAAAAGAGGTACATATTCTTTAGCTCATAACAGCAATGTTCACCATTGCCAGGTCATAGAACCAACCTAAGTGTCCTCTGAGAGATAATTAGATAAAGTATAGTTTTAAAAATTATCCCAATTGGAATCTTCAGATCTTTAATCTTTATCTTGAGGTATATAGTTTCAGAAATTTTCAATAATTAACACTTTAACTATTTCTTCTACCCTGTAATCTCTTTCCTATTTATATGAGATATGGATTATACATATATTAGGCATTTTACTACATTCTAAAATTCTTATGATTATCTAACTTTATGATTTAATTTTGCTTCTTTGGGTCAGCTAGTAGATAACATGAATCTAATAAAGTATTGAGGTATTTGAAATTAGTCTATTTATTGCTAACCTTTATTTTAAGGTCTTGCCTTTTTGTGTTCCAGTTGAAGATACTGGCTCCCAAAATTTCCCTCTATCCAGACTACCAAAGTATTTTGCACCCTCTCTTAACTACAATATTTTATAATCTTCAAGCATCTCAAGGTTAAAGAGCCCAACTTACTAAATCCTTTGTCTTCCTTTCTCTCCTGATTCATGCCTTGTAATAACTGCCTTGCACCTTCTAAATTTTTAAATATTTTTTTAATTTGTATTGTTTAGATATTCTTGTAGAAGAGCTAATAAAACACAACCCCATGTGTCATTAGGAAGTCATTTATTGCTAATACAGTGTAACATTTGGAGAAAGGGGTTTGGCAGCTAGGTGTTCTCAAATAAGTGCTGGGTTTCCTAACTAGAAGTAGTTACAGTACTCTGTTTACAGAAAGAGTATTGAAGACATATTGGTCGGTATTTACTCATAAGACACTTATTTGTGTGACACTGGGCAAGTTTCTTTTATATCAGATTTCATGGAGTCACCATTTGTTTACATAATATATAATCTGAAAGTACAATTTGACACCTTGACTTGCATATAGGATTAATTCAGCCACTACCAAAGTTCCCTGTGCCCCACTGACACAAAACCCACTCTAGCTTCTCCTCCCTCCTCCCTGCCCCATTAACCACTATGATTTTCAGTATTAAAGTTATTTTTGTGGTATTTACAGTTTGTTTTCTTTGATAGTCATATTCTACAAATGTATGAGATCACTGGGCCATTGTGTCTCAAAATTTTACTTTCCTTAATATGACCACCTAAGTATAGACAAGCTGGACAACTTTATCTTGGCCATATAACTTTATATATATATGGTAAAATGGTAGTTCCTAACTGTATTGTTATGGTAAAGATTAATATGTTTAAGCAGTTACAAGTGTTTGGTATAAGCTAAGCATTCAACAAATGTTAGATTATCATTTCTTGTTCTCATTGTTGAAGATAACATGGCTTACTAATTGGGTTGTGTTTAGAAAAAGGAGATCTTAATTAAAAAAAAAAAATTCTTAGCACTAGTGCACAGAAAATACAGTTACTAGTATACAATATATATTAAATAATGAAAATTCAAAAAAATGTGTTTCCCTTTTTATCTCATAACTCCCATCTGTTTTAGTAGATTGCCTTGTCAAATTCAGAGTTAAAGAAGGACTGACTGATGCTCAGATTTTTATTTTTAAGATGATTAGATGTCACCAAAATAAAATTAGAATCAGTAAAGAATTGAATAGTATTTCTCTGCATATTGAAAGGCACTTTTCCATAACCACAATTGATCATGCATGATTTAAAGAAAAATTGTGTTTACTACAAGTCAGAGGTCAGAGACCAGTTGGCAATTATATTTCCAAAGAAAGCATTTTAAAGAAACTTTCAATCTTAATGCATTAGCCATTTTTACTATTTGTCTTAATAGAATAAATGTTCTTGTTAAGTAAAAAGGAATGAAAGTTTTCAGTGTAATTATCAGAGATTACTTTTATAAAAAATTGGCTATACATGTTTCTGCCTAGCTACAGGGTGAGTATAACTATAGAATACTAAATAACCCACTAGTATAAACATTGTAGGGCTTGAACTTGATCTTACGTTTTGTAAGAATTTTAGCCATCCTTGGAGAAACTCATCAAATGTGCAAGCAATTATTCTCCAAGAAGGTGATAAAAGATATTGTACACAAAAAATATAAACAGGCTGAAAAAAGAACCAAAACTTAAAAAAAAAAAAGATGTTTAGATGTACTTTCACCTTTGCATCCTGAGTTAGAAAAAAAAAACAAAAAACCTCACATAAATTTAATCTTTCAATCACTGAATATAAAAATAACAAAACAGAAATATGTAAAGTTGACTTCAGCACATGTAACACAAAATTTAGAAGACAAGTGTTAAAAATATAGATTTTATAGCTTATAACCCCAGTCTTGTTATTTAATATTAAATATAAAACACAAGTCAAAGACACCAAAATGGGAGGTTTTTAAAACTAATTCTATTGTTTCATATATGAAAAGAAAATAATGTCATAACCAACACTTAAAGGTCTACTACTTTTCTTAAGTTTTATATATATATATATATACATACATATATATATATGATGTCATGTGGTCTTAACTAATCTCATTCCATGTTTATATATCCCACACCGTCCAGACTTAATCAGCTTCTTAAATTTGTTTTTTATTTCCATATATATCTTTAAACTTATTTCACATAATTATATCATTAAGTGTTATATAGCATTTTGCACCCCTTTACATTTATGGAGATGTAATAAGCTCTTTGGCAGCTGCCCTGGTGGCAGAAGGAGTTAAGCACAGCTTATGAAGGATCTGCAGCCACTGCAGCATGACTTCCATCCCCAGACAGGGAGGTGACCCACATGGCACAATTGACCTCTTCTGTCTCACCTGCTGCTCCCCTAAGTAGTGCATTTCAGGAGATCTGCCTTTTATGTTCCCATTCTGTCTCTGGTAAATCTTCTCAACCCTTGCATCTCGGGCCTGTATCCCAGTTATTGTATGCATAAATAGGTAAATAATTAAATACTACTAATAATGTTCTTTGCATTACATCCGTCATTGGGTTCTGCATATGAGGAACTTGAAATTTGCCATTCCATCATAACTAAAATATTGAAAATACTGGAAAATTGATTTTGCAAAGCCATCTTTCTTATATGTCAAGTTTTCAGATTTTCACTGATTTTCTTCTAATCTTCTGGTCTGTTTTTCTCTTCTTGCACAAATAATGCACATAAATTTTATGATTTGGGGTAACTGGAAAAAAATAAAAAAAAACCTCAATCTTGTTCTTCCTTAAAAATTGTAGTATAGATACTTTTTTTAAACTCTCTCTGTGTGTGTATAACAACCACTTAAAGGTCTACTACTTTGCTTAAGCAGTATACAAATATATAACCTCATGTGGACATTCTTTTGGTCCCATGTATCTTTGTGCTACTAGAACCCAGCTTGTACATAAAAAGAAAAGCAGAAGCAGACCCTTAGCAAATACTCACTAGTACAGAAGTATGGAAGACCAGAACCCCTGCTTTAAAAAATGGTGCAACTCTGAGTCACTTAACTTTTTCTAGTGGTTTCCTATGGAAACAGCCTGAATATTTTCATTATTGTACTTGATATAATATAGCCTTTCTTGGTTCCTTCCTTGCCCTGACCTGCTTTCTTACCAGTCTTCTTTGGCACACTTTTTTAAAAAAATAACTTGCACAAAGCAAACATTTACAGGATGCTTCTGTGAACCTAACTGAAATCAGCAGCTGTTAGTTTTTTGTTCTTTCATGTACCTGCATTACGTTTGTCTAGTTTCTCTCTTATATACATATATGTACCTACACATAATCCAGTTGGGATTTTTCTTAACAAAATTTTCATTTTATATAAAACTACCATTTTTGCAGATGATGTGATAATATACTTGGAAAACCCTAAAAGTTCTACAGAAAATCTAATTAAAACAATCAACCAGTTTAGTAGAGTAGCAGGATACAAAATCAATGCACAAAAGTCAGTAGCCTTCCTATACACAAGCATCCAGTCTGAAGACGAAGAAATCAAGAAAACAATATACCTTTTACAATTGAGGACAAAAAATAAAAAAATCAAATACCTGGGAATAAACCTAACAAAAGAAACAAAAAACCTATATAGAGAAAATTATAAAATACCTAAAAGAATAGAAGAGGACACAAAGAAATGGAAAGATATCCCCTGTTCATGGGTAGGAAGAATCAAAATGGTCATATTTCCAAAAACAATTTATAGACTCAATGCTATTCCAATAAAAATCTCAATGAATTCTCTAATGAAATAGACCAAATATTGATGAAATTCATATGGAGACACAAAAAAAGCCAATTAGCCAAAGTTCTATTGACAAGAAAGAAGGAGAATGGAGGTATCACACTCCCAGAATTCAAACTCTGGAAGTTTGCATTAAAACAGCATGGTACTGGAACAAAGACAGACATACAGAACAATGGAACCATATAGAAAGCACAGAAGTAAAACCACACAACTAAGGGCAACTGATCTTTGACAACGGAGCAAAGAATATGCAATGGAACAAGACAGCTTATTCAATAAATGGTGCTAGAAAAACTGGTCCACCATATGCATGAAAATGAAACTGAACCACAATCTCACACCCTGTACAAAAATCAACTCAAAATGGATAAAAGACCTAAATGTAAGCCCTTAAACTGCAAAATATATAGAAGAAAACATAGGTAAAATGCTACAAGACATACATCTCAATAATACCTTCGAAAATGCATCCAAAGCAATAAAATGAGAGAAGATAAACAGATGGCAATACATCAAGATAAAAAGCTTCTGTACATCTAAAGAAACATTAAATAAAACAAAGAGACACCCCACTGAGTGGGAAAAATCTTTGCACTCCATACAATGGACAAGGGACTGATCACAAAGATATACAAAGACCTCATAAGACTCAAGAAAAACAAAGTAAACAATCCGATCAAAAAATGGATAGAAAAACTTAAAAGACACTTCTCCAAAGAGGATGTGCACATGGACAACAGGCACACAAGAAAATGCTCAACATCCCTCATAATCAGGAAAATGCAAATTAAAACCATAAGGAGATATCACCTTATACTGGTAAGAATGGCAAATATAAAACAACAACAGCAACAAATGCTGGTGAGGATGTGGAGATAAAGGAACCCTAATACACTGCTGGTGGGAATGCAAGTTAATCCAACCACTATGGAAGACTGGATGGAGGTTCCTTAGTCTACTAAAAATAGAAATACCATATGACCCACAATCCCACTCCTAGGGATCTACCCAAAAGACACAAAAACACTGATCCAAAAGAGTACCTGTACCCCCATTTTTATTGCAGCACTATTATAATTGGTAAGACCTGGAAACAACCCAGATGCCCAAAAGTAGAGTACTGGATCAAGAAGATGTAGTACATATACACAATGAAATATTATTCAGCAATCAAAAATGATAAACTAGGGCAATTTATAGAAACATGGATGGAGCTAGAAGGAATTATATTCAGTGAAACAAGTCAGAAGACAAGAGAAAAATATCAGATGACTTCACTTTTAGGAGGAATGTGAAAAAAGAACAACTTCAACAAAAAATAAAAAAAAAGAATAAAACAAACAAACAAACAAAAAACAAGAGAAAGCTCAAGACAATGGGCAATTACAACCAAAAACAAATAAACAAACAAAAAAACTCAACAAGATCAAAAGGTCAAGGATAAACCAAAGGGATCATTGTGGTGGGGAGGGGAGGGCAAACACTGGGATGAGGGCATAAAGAGCACAAGGGACTGAGGTGATTGTGCACTGGTGAAATGGTGGTGGGAAGTCCCTGGGGACTACAAATGATGTCAAATACAATTAAATAAATCTAATAAAAAATTCATTTTACAGATGATCATATTATATTTTATATCTATAAACTGAAACATCTCCTCTTATTTGTTCTATTATAACCATACAATAAAAATTTAGTTTTACATAAGTCTTGACTATAATTAAGATTTATTCTAGGTGTCATATTTTTCTTGCTGTTTCCAGTGAAAATTTGTTGCCAGTTTCAAATAATTGAATTTGTGATTAATATATTTACTGACATTGCTAATGTTCTTTAGTGTCCTTGATTTTTCTAAGTATAACCTGAGACTCATAGTTTATTTTCTCTTAAATACCTTTTTATCCCTGTGATTTTTTCTTATAATGATGGGAAATTGATGACATAATGAAATGAACTTGTTGGTAATAGGGCTGACATTTATTTGTAAGCTTATACATTTGACATTTTATTAATGTTAATGATTGATTTATTATTTATTGATTTATTATTCAACTTGCATAAGAGTGATTTTGTAGTACAGAAATTCTTAATGTAATCAAATTGACGAGTGATTATTTATGGTTTAGGTGTTCTATCTGATTAATAAATCCATAATAAACGTTATTTAATATTTCTGATATTTTATATTTCAATAAAGAGGATGTGAGAAAAATGCATTATGATTTCATTTAAAAGTTTACATGTACTTCTGTTTTTACATAATGCAAATTATAGTAGGTGACTAATTCCCTTGACTGTTTACTTTCCTGGTGAACTAAAGATATATTTTCATGCTGTCACTCTTTATTGCTAATTGATATTCTATAATATAATTTGTATTTTCCAAATATTAATATCACTATATCAGGTTTTCCATGCATAATTTGAATGATCTCATGCAGAAAATCATAGATATTAAAATACTTAAATGTTTTTCTAACTTATTGTATCTTTGTCATTTATTTGGATGTTCCTATAACTTTTTTTCTCTATGTTTCTGCATATATTTTATACATTGTCATCTTAGGATTTGTGCATTTGATTTTTGTTTTTTTATTGATTATTCTTTAAACTTCCAAGACTGTACATATTTAAAAAAGATATGAAATTACCAGCTCTTTCGGAATATAGTTGTGTCTTTGTAAGATGATTTTCCCATCAGTCTAACTTGTAATTCTTTGAAAGTCTTGGGTTCAAGAAGCATCCCAGATTGTGCTCCCCAGATTGTGTATTCTAGTACAGCCTTTTATTCAATCCCTATTGTCACCTGTTAAGTAAAACCTATTAATTTCACAAAAATGAGTGAAGCCTGCTGCCATTATCTTTTCTTCCTCCCTACCTCCCTTCATATTCTCTCTTTCTTATTTATCTTCTGGGATTGATGAGCACATTTATACACAATTTTATTAAATACTTTATTAATATTTATGGATGTTATTTTACTGTAGAATTTTCAGGATGTCTAGTTTATCATGTTTTTAGAAATAAAGGACAATAAGAAACATTTCTATGTATTTGGTCTCTCAGAAGAATCAAAGAAATTCAGTAGGATGCAAACATTTTCCCAACCTGTTAAATTATGCACGTGAGATATTTCTGATTGTTTCAGTGAAAGTAAAAACCTATTTAATTTTATAACCTTAGGAAAAGATGAAAAGCTAGTTTTTATTTTTCCTTTTTTTAAAGATTTTATTTATTTATGCTAACAAGGCCTGGGGTACAGGCCACAGATGTGGGGGGTGAGAGGATTCACTAGAGACAGAGTTGGGGGGGAGCAGAACAGGCAGATTGGCTGAGGTACACAGCTAAGGGAAGCAGCCAGTGAGGCAGAAGAGGGCTGCTGCACCAGGTGAGTCCCCTCCCTGGCTGGTGATTGAACTCACTGCTGCAGTGGCTGCAGAAGCCCCACAGTGCAGCACTCAACCCCTTATACCCTTATACTGTCAGGGAGGCCCCTAGTTTTAATTTTTCTTAATTGTCGAGATATTCAAACTATGAACTTTTTTTAGCACTCTGCAGAAATGAGACTTCGAAATTTTCTTCTGTGCATATTTTTGAAATAGTGTCATTATTTTAAAATCGCCTTAACTTCAGAAGGAAAGTGACATTCAGAAGGAAATAATACTCCTTATGTTGGTGCTTTGTGACACTACTAAGACTCCCAAACCAGTTATATATAGTACAACACCAACTGAAAGAGTGGGGTTAATTCCGGGTAACAACTAAGTTTCTTCATATTGCATTACTTTAAAAAAATTGCATTTATTACTGACCATCAAGATAAAACTGACAACTATAATAAAGAGCTGGTATAAAAGATGTACTGAGAATGCCAGTCTATATCTCTATCTGTACACATAACTCAATTCTAAAAATTGAATTGTAGCTATAATCCAGCCTTTCTTAAAGAAGAAAACCAAACATGAACCCTGACATTGTCCCTAAATCATAACATGTTTTTATAATGACCAGGCAGTTAACCAAGCACTTTTATCTTTTATGATCTCATTTGATTCTCTGATGATCTTTGTGATAATTAAATGGAGGTATTATTATCATTTGCACAAATGACAGAGTAGACATTAGAAATGTGCATTAAATACTCAAAGCCTTTTATTTCTATCACTAAGATGAGAAAAGGGGTCTTGGAGTCAGGGATTGTTTTATATTACAAAACAATAGACTGTTCAAGTGTGCTGAGCTTTCAGGAACATTCTGAGGGGTTCAGTAAGGATCACTAAAGTGATCCCAGAAAGAAAGCATTACTCTACAACTGATCAATAAAGTAAATGTACTGTTAGACTATTGATTTGGATTTGCTCAGCATTCCTGGATCCAAAATCATGTTGAAAGTCAGAACACTTTCTATTATAACCAGGGTTAATTACTGATATAAGTACATTTTTTGAGTATGTGGCTTTCATTATTGATTTTGTTAGATATTTCTCCCACTAAGAACATTGAACACTATTGTCATTTTAAATATAAGGAGTGATGATTATGATTAATCATTAGTTTTTACTTATCCCTTTCCTCACTTTTCTAATTTTAAAAAATTATGGCAACAAATAAAAAAACATAATTGAAATACAATAATATTCTAATAAGGCATTGAATTATGAAAAAATTCAGGAGTTGAAAAACTTATGAAAACAAATATGATTCACTGTGCTTTTATTTTTAACCAATGAACCTGATAAAATCATTCTGTATCTCTAAAGGGAAGGAAATACTAGTGACAACATGATAATAAAAAGGTAAGTTTCTATTTCAAATAGTACTAACATATTCTTTGTTTCAGTCTTTCTCTTATTTGTACATTTCTTTCCATTCCCCTCCCAGTAAATTATAGGGTTGTTATCATTCAAACCATTCCCCAGGAACATAAACAGATGTGATAATATGGTGAACACAGCAATATCAGCATCCCTATGTCTCATATGTCATTGTATACTAAGCCAGAGGATATAGTCACTCAAAACTGGGTTTAAATATCTGAATCCCAAGTGATAAACCAATTATAGAAAGCACCAGAAATTCTTGTACTGTTTGTTGATAATACATAATTAAACATCATATGAAACAGATTATATCTTCTCTTTGTTGATACACAATCATAAACAATAAACTGCATATCAATCTTAGCAAAATGTACACAGTCTCAGTGTTGCCTCAGATTTATATATTGTGCTATCAGAATTGCAGAAGATACACTATTTCTCCAGAAGAGAGAATACACCTGTCCTTTACTTTGGTCTTAATATTTTCCCACAAGAATACCAAGGCAGCACTACTTGTGATCATGTTTTAAGGGATTCTTAGTAAAGCAATAATATTAAAATGTTATTTCTTATATTTTACCCTTTTCAAAACACAGACATGAAAATAGAAGCATTGGATACTTCTATTTACTTATGGTAAACTCTATAGTTCACCCTGAATTTCCCCCTCAATAATTCAGGAGTTTTAGTGGGTCACATTTTTTTCTCCTTGACATTCAGTAACTCTACAGTGATTTCTCACCTTCCATAGAAGTTGGCAGATCGTATTTGCTTAAATGACACAATAAATTTAATTTCACATGAATTTTTGTATTGTGACCTTGAATTTCTTCAATCAAGAAGTGAAGTATTTTATCTTTTGTGAATCTGAGTCACTCCATGTGACTACTATTACTAACAGAATTAAAATGAAGTGGCATTCTAGTACTTCTAAGGCAGGTTTCTAAGAAGCTAGAAGGCACCTTCTTCAATGCTTTGGGAATAGCCTAATAATACATACAAGATTGTGAAACCACAGGCTGTGAAAGTCCTATATAGTCACATGAAGAGGTAATGGGAAGAGAGAAAAAAAATATCTGACCAAATCTGGACTATTCTAATCACTTCAACTGAGTTAAAATATATGAGTAAAAAGACCATCTTGAATATACCAGTCCCCACCTCAGCTCCCACGTCAAGTAATATGGAATAGAGAGAAAGCTGTCCCAAGTAAATGTTATTCAATGCACGACAGGTGCTTGCCATGGACCTTTTTGGTTTTAGTTTAAATTCCTGACATTATTTAGATTACTAAGGCATCCATCTTGAATAAACATATTGCCACATGTAGACATACTAGTAAAATGACCAGATAAAGAATTGCTCAAGGAACTGTGAGGAGTAAACTCTGAACCAATGAATGATGTTCTGACTATCATATCCCCGGGTCTATGAGATTTCAAGTGCTGAGCATTACAACTCCCAGCACCATGAACCAGCCTTCCTGAGTGGAAGCCAGCTGGGAAGGAGGAAGGACTGAAGTGGATATATATTTGAGTTGGAATGGGTAGAAAGGAGGGATGAGTGGAGAGGCTGCTTCTGGAACATTAGCCATTTGGCAGGTGGACAGTATGATAGCAGCATACCCTCATGGGGCAGCTCACCAGTGTCCATAATCACTGGGTCACTGTTCCCCACCAAGAGATGACTGGACTCCTGGCAAGCTTTCAGGCCTCAAGCATCCTGCTCTGTGGTCAGTCTGCTTGGCAGTTTGAACCAGGAATCTGTTATTTGAATTCCTTTCTCTCTTCCTATGACCTTTGAACTTCACACAAATTACAGATCTTTGAACACACGAAAAGTCAGTATCTTTGCCTTTGTGGACAAAATGAGGCCTTCTTTCTGCCCTTTGTTTAGAGTGCCTGGGTACCACTTGGTTTTGCCTAACTTCTGAAGTAGACTGCTCCTACACATGACAGTCTAACTTTCAGAAAGACCTGGGTAACCTAGATAAATGACCACTGGTGTGGCCAACCTATTCCCACTCTTACTGCATTAAGTTAAATGTTAAAGAACAAACCCAAGAAATCCTAGTCATCCTTGAGATTTCTCTTTCTGGTTTTCTCTTTCACTTCACTATGGCCCTGGGCATGCCCTATATCCTTAGGTCTTGCGAGTAATTGTGTTGCTCCAAGTTCCCTGATGATTTCTGCAGTACATTGTGCTTGATCATTATAAGAATCACAAGACCTGTCCAACTACAACATTCAGCCCCAAGGGCAAAATGTAGGTGAATTCTCTGGACAAATAATATAGGCCCAAGGAAGGTCCTCGGACATTCCTAGCCATCACTATCACTGTCAGTAAGTTGGGACCCGTCACACCAAACTTTATAAGGGACCAAAATAAATAATTATTATTGCTTCAAGGTTGTACCTTATCAATATTAACCCTCAGCAATATTTTTGGTATAATTAAATAAGATATCTGATTTATATTTACCAGCAAGAAATTTTACTAATTTTTTAAACTAGGACAAGATTGCAGGCATTTTATAACTCTAGATTGAAATGTTATTTATAAAATATGAATAAAAAATTTTAAATGTGATTTCCAATGTTCTGACATTTTCCTGTTTGAATTCTTTATTCTTGCAAATTCTTGATTTTACAACCATCACATTGGTTACTGAGGAGAAAAAATGAGTTGCTGAGTACAGGCTAACTGAGCAATGTTCTGATTTTTCCTTATTGGCAAACTATGAATGAAGCAGGAGACGATCTGTTGATTGTTACAAAGACTCTACATTGCAGGCTTCTGTCTGAAGGCACTTGCCCATTAATCCTAAAAAGACAAATTTAAAAACCAATTCATGTGTTTCCAAGCAACTGACCCAAGCATAAACCACTCCACTGCTTGACCCTTTAGCAATTCCCCATTCATTCCCCACCCCTAGTGGAACACACCTTGGGACTCGCTCTTGTTTGTGGACCCAGATCATGATCCGTATTTTCAAATAAAGTTCTACTTGATTATTTTATAGCCTGATCATTTTTAGTTGGCAAAATGAACAAGATTAACAATTTATAATAAAGTGACTTCCAGCTGCCTGAAGAAATGGAAGAATGAGAAGATTGATCAACACTAACTTTATTTGCAACCAGCAAATCTGAACAAATGAAAAGACAAGGTCACATAATTAAAATATATTTTGAAATCATTTATAACTGTGTTTGTTGAAAGCCACTCAATTGTGTAAAAGTGCTAGTGCACAACTGAGGGGTACTCAGGAACCCTAAACTGTTAAATGGCATGTTTTCTAAAAGTGGTCCAGTTCTCTACCACACAATTATAAATGAAACAGACTCTTAGTGTGAAAGTTCTTGAATAGAATTAGTGTGCATGGAAAGAAAAGAGGGAAGGATATCCCTAGTAACAATTTCCCACTAAACCCCCACCTCAAATTACCCATTCCCTTATTGGGAAAATACTCAAACAGGGCAGGCCAAAAGACTACATATGCCTAAGGTACCTTCTGGCAGGGAACCATAAGAAAAGGGTTAGGCATGTGCCAGCAAGCTGAGCAGAAACAGAGAAAAAGTAGAACTCAAGATAATAGCTCTTACTGTCTCTGCCAATGAGCAGCAACTCCATGTGTCTCTCACCTATATGTCTCCCAAGTATCCTTTTCAGTGTCTCTACATGTCTCTCTTTCACATGTCTTTTCCAGGTCCCTGGGTGCAAGTCAAAATTGGAAAAACAAAAGCCTGAATGTGCCTGTGTTTATTAAGAAGTCAAGTGGCTGTTTAACTCCACCCTAGTTCCCAGAAACCCTCATTCAGGAAGTTAAGGACATGCTGGGATTTGTAATCCTTGGTACTTGAGATCTCTTATGTGTGGAGATGGAGTAAAAATATCAGGGAGCGGAGTTCACCCAGGGCATCATTCATGGACTCGGTTTGCTCCTTACATAGAAATCTGATACATTTTTGCAGCAATTATTTGTATGTATTAGAAATTCTATTCTGTTTCAATATTTTAAATTCTGTAGTGGAAGAGTGTTCAATTTAGACTAAATTTACCTGCAGTCCCTAACAATAGAGGGGTCTGTGGTCAAATAAGATGGTTAGGTAAGTGTGATGACTTTGGTTCTCTTGAGACTGAACACACAGACTTGAGTTTTCTCTTAGCATCATTTACCAAGAAAAGCCTTGCTGATCACAAACTGACTTGCATTGGCAGTGAATTTCTGCATCCTGACAAGATAGAGAGTATCTTCTTTTGGATCTACATACTTCTGGCATGTCTGGAAAATCCAGTATTAGCCCAAGGAATAAAATTACCAACATTACTAAATTCCCAATAGAAAGAAGATGTTCCTGTAACATTTAATTGGAACACATTTGACAAGACTCACTTCCTCTCATTAGAAGCTAATACTATCACTGTGTTCAGAGAGCCTTTGAAAAACATATTAGTGCTTAAGGCCACTCCTTGCCCCTCCCCACAGATAAGGCTGACTAGTCTGGAATAATCTTTGAAGGACTAGGCTGACAGCTTGAGATGAAAGTGCTTCTGATTTATAGCATAGAGTTAGGAGGGAATGAACTGACTGTGAGGCCAGGAAAAGAAAGCAAAGGTTGAAGAAAATTAGCTAGGAGTGCTGCAGAGGAATCCTGCATTCCACTTATCTGGGCTTATTAGAAGTTTGTCTAATGCTAGTCAGTAGGATCAAAAATAAATACATTATTAAAATAGCATTTAGAAAGCAACCATGTTAAATATATGTGAAAATGAACCTTTAGATCACAATTTTTGAGCAAATCAGGAGAGCTAATGAGTGCTGCTCTTTAATTACTGTTTCCCCATGGTCGCTAATCTTCACTACAATGCTGTTAGGCAAATGCTCTGTTCTCTGAATTCTAAGACAATTCATTTTTAGGAGGTACTTCATGAGGGCTTTTCAGAGGATTTGGGAAATCTAGAATTTTATCTAAAAGATTAATATTAATTTGGCAATCTAATTAAGTTCTGCATTCTTAAAAGGAGTCACTCTACTGGGATGTATATTAATCTAAAGTGAGAAATTTATTTATGCTTTAGATCTTTCATTTAATTGAGCTTATTTATCACCAACTTTTTTCTACCCTGCTTCTCTAGCATCATTCCAATTTTCTTCCCAATTAGTGGATACTGCTCTTCACTAGCATGGATTTTAACTCATTTTCCCTCACTTGTATTTATTCACATTTTCTGTTGTGTAGAATATGTTTCTCTAAATTTAAGTGGAAAATTAAAACTAGCTTCCCTTCCATATGCATTTTATGCACTGCTTATTTAGATAATTTGAAATGATATGTCAATATAAATGTTTCATAAAATAGACATTTCTACAATCTACCTGGCCGTTCTGTTCCCCATTCTGTCTCTAGTGAATCATATCAATCCCTGCAACTATGGCCTGTACCCCAGTTCTTATATGCATAAAAAAATAAAATAAAATGGGCAATGCATTCTGAAGATATAGGCTTAATTTTAACAGCAAATCATTTGTTTGACATGAAATACAAAGGAACAAAATTTAAGTAGAACAAAGTAAAAACTGTAATTCTATAATTAAAAATTGAATAATATTTTTTCAAATAGCAAAATAGTGGTTTAAGGAGGAAGTATTTCAAATATTAATTGAAACAGATGATCATGGTCTTTTTCATAACAGACATGATCAAATTTTAAAAGAAAGAGAAGCATAATATAGATTGAGTTCATTTTGACTATCTTCACAAATTTGACCCCTCCCCCATACACACACTCTTAAACACACAAACACACACACAGAGGCAGATATTTCAAGTTTCTACATTTCATCATTTCAGCACTGTAGTTTATAACAGTAAGGTCATTATTTACCTAAGATTCTGACAGGGTATTACATTAAAAAGCATGTTTCCTTCCAAAGACAACTTACCTTAAATAGTATTTAAGTTCAGGGCATTAAATAGTAATGGTTTGATGACTTATTTTCCCCATACATTTTCATGAAGAAACAAATTCACATTTATTTACATTTGTTTACCTTGCATGAGGACATTTTAACTAGTACATTAAAATGATCTCTTTATTGACACCACAATTTCCATTGGTTGTAAGCTTTATACTTACCCTTTTAATATGCAGATTCATGTATTAAATTGAGAGTAACTTTATATTCTTCTGCCGTATGTAGCAACAAATAAAACAAATATCTAACTCTACAGAATTTGACTTTTTATATCCATTAATCTCCATAGACAAGCTAAGTGGTATATTCCAAAATGTTTAACAGATATTACTCAAAAAAATTAAGAACATTACAACGAAAATAAAGTCTTACATTTTTTAACATTTGCCAATTTCTGTGGTGCAAAGTTTCCTACAGTGACTTCCCTTTAAAGTTGCCAACAATTATCACCATACATGGCTGGAAAATTAAGCATAGTTTTCTACTGAACCTTTCTGGAAAGGGTACAACACAATTCAAATAATTTATTTTTTAAACAATAGAATAATTCCATCCCTAACATATCTGTTTCTACTTTTGGGATTTTCTAGGGTTCTTTCCCTTGTAAGATATTTGAAATAATAAACTTTTAAGACACTGTAGAAGATAAGGATATTACATAAACTAACCAGACTAAACAATTAAGGTATCTAATAAAATTATCTCATTTCTTCTCATTTTTTTGGTTATGCTTTTCTGTGTACCCATTTCTCTGTATTTTACTTATGTCAATATTTATAGTCATTGCTAATCATTTAATATTTACAGACTAAAATGTATCATGTTTTGATCATTTGAGACCACTGAAGATTTTCTAAAGTGTACAAAGAAAGGATGCCATTATTTAGTAATTAAAAATATTTGATTGTGAAATTCAGTGAGTAACAATAATATTCTTGTTGGAAAATTATGTTTTATATATATAATTATGTTTTATATAAAATAGTGAACAATTACCTTTCAGGTAATACATATTCATAATTCTTTTTTTTTTAAAGATTTATTTATTTATGCATACAGGCACTGGGGTACAGGCCAGAGGTGTGGGAGGGTGAGAGGATTCACCACAGAGAGCAGGGAGCAGAACAGGCAGATCAACGGAAGTACACTGCTGAGGGGAACAGCGGGCACAGCATGAAAGGTCTGCTACGCCATATGGGTCACCTCCCTGGCTGGCAACAGGGATCGAACTCATGCTGCAGTGGCTACGGTTTGCTTCATAGTGCATTGCTTAACCCACTGTGCCACCAGGGAGGCCCATATTCATAATTCTTATAACTTGCTTATCTGACCTTGTATTGTTGTAGATATGTTACTTGAGAGGGGATAGAACAAAATAATTTAACCTAATTCATCATATTTTAACCTAATTCATCTAAGTAAGGTCTAATAAAAACAAAAGTCCAAAATATAAAGTACTGACACAATTAATTTAATACACATAATTAGATCTTTTGTATACACTTGAATTAAGTCAAACCATAAAATAACCTTTCCAAATTTCATATCAAATGAAATTCCTTCCCATTTAAATATAGATACTATATATATATATTCTAAATATATATGTGTGTGTACATATGTATGGATGTATTAAGTCCTATATATCTCTGGTCTGCAACTAGTTTGGAGATATTTTTTATTTTCTTTGATCTTATTGTAAAAATCCACAGGCTAATTCTCATCTGAACTTTTTTCTTGACCTCCAATTTCTAGGCCATTTTGTAGAGGCCTTGCCCTGACCTTACGATTTTAACTCAGATCAAATGCCTTGATCCACTTCCAGTTGCACCAACTAGAGTCAGTTCTACTCATTCTAAGACTTGCTCAGTTTCTTTCCTCCCATGTCTATTTACTGGCTCCACAGTCATTAGTAAGCCATGTTTGGAACCAGCAGAGTTAGTTCTGAGACTTAGTGCCAGAGAGTGGACCTGGCACCAGGCCTCTGGATACACTCGCTGAGGCTTGAACTTATTTATATGTATTTTTTTTTTGCCCTAGGAAATAAAAATATGTGAATTTCTACCATAAAAATTAGAATAACTCCACTCCCCTTGAAAAGACTGTCAAACATAAAAGGATTTTTTTCTTTTCTATAAGAAAGAAAATAATACAAAAATGACAGATGCCAAGTAATCTTCAAATAATAAAATGCATTTACAAATTTTTGGAGCACATTCTCCCTTCAAAGTTTGCCAAGATATGTTACTTCATTTTATTGTTTGGCAGGTGGACATCCTTCAGCAGTGTGTCGGATGGTAGCAGATATTCCCTGAATAATTATTTAGATTCAAGAAGGTCTGGCAGGAGTGAAGCTTTCTGCTGATAAATTAATCATTTAAAGCAGCATTTCTGAGTATTAGGCTAAATTATTTCAGGGATACTCCCAACATTTTAAAGACCAATTTAACATAAAATAGGATTATATGAAACATAGACAAATGTAAAAGTAGACATAAAGACCACAAGAAGAATACATTTATTTAAATTAGCATTTTTAAAATTTTTATTTATTTATTTTTTCATCAGATAACTGGGGTGTGTGGGGAGGGGCATGAGAGGATTCACCAGAGACAAGAGTGGGAAGAAGAACATGTGAATTTACAGAAATACGCTGCTGAGGGGAGCAGGGGGATAAGTAGGAAAGTTTTGTTATGCCATAGGTGAGTTAGCTACTTAGCTGAAGATCAAATTCAGGCCACAGCAGTGATAGAACTGAGATTTAACCCCTCGACCACCAAGGAGGCCCTAAAGTAGAAAATTTTTAAAATACAAAACAGATTTTCCTTGAAACAAAACCAAGGGTATATGTAAACATATATAATGAAGATGCTGAATTAAAAAAAGATTATATTCTACTGTGATTAGCACTTATATGAGTCGTATTTTGATAATTTTGCATCCAATGCAAATGTAAAAAAGAAAATATGCATGTTTATGATGGGCATAGTTTACCATTTTCATTAAACCCACATTTATTGTGTTTGCAGAAATTTCATATTATAAAAAATTACTGTAATCATCAAGTTACTCATAGAAATAAGATCATAAACATATTACAAAGCATAATGAATATAAGATAAAATCTAAGATATTTCCAGCTCAGGATGCTACCACAAAACACCATAAATCTGGTTATTTATAAACAACAGATATTTATTCCTGACAGTTCTGGAGGGTGGGACTCTGGATGACAGCATAGTCAGATTCGATGCAAACCGAAAGGATTGTAGGCTGTGGATGGTATCCTCAGACAACAGAAAGCTCCATCTGGAAGAGTGTATTTTTTAAATTTTGTTGTTGTTGTTGTTCTAGTATGTAATCTGGTTTTCTAGTGTTTTTTTGATTTCTACATCAATGTTCACCAGAGATAAAGGTCTGTAGTATTTGTTTTCTGTGAAATCTTCATCTGATTTCAGAATCGGTATAATTCAATACTTCATTGAATTTGTTTACAAGATTGCCTTACTTTTTAAACTTTATTTGTTTGAGAAGGGCATGTACTAATTCTGCTTTGGTATAATTTTGTTATAAGTTTGGTAGAATACAGCAGTGAAGTCATGTGATCATGACCTTTGCGTAAGCATTTGATTACCATTTCAGTGGATCTATTCTGATTTTCTATTTATTTAGTCTTGAAATCTTTTATATGTCTAAGAATTTATCATTTTTTTCTATATTGTTTAACAGCATTCTTTACATAATTTAACAAAGAATTGTGAAATTTATTTGCAATTGCAAAAGACTCTTGAGCAAAGAGCACACAATTGGAGGAATAATGTTTCTCAACTCTAAACTAGTCTATAAATCAAGTCTAATTAAGATAGTTTAGTATTGGAATAAAAACAGACACAGAAATCAACAAATAAAATTGAGAGCCCAGAAGTGAAACCATACACACATGGACAATTTATTTATGACAAAGGAGTGAAGAGGTTATAATGGAACAAGGAATGTGTTTTCACAAATGATGTTGGGAAAACTGGACAACCACATACAAAAGGATGAAAGTAAATGACCATTGAGCTCCATACACACAAAACATAACTCAACATAGATTAAAAACTTGGATTTAAGACCTGAAATCATAAAATACATAGCAGACAATGTACATGACATGTTCCTTGATATCAGACTTTAGAGAAAGATTTGAAGACTTAACTGTAATAACAATGGAAATTAAAAAAAACAAAAAATTGTACTACATCTAACTAAAACATTTCTGTCCAGTGAAAGAAATACACTTGTGAATATAGCTGTTATTCAAAAGAATGAAATGAGTTAGAAAAAATGAGGATATAAACACTCTTAGACTGTCAATGGGATTGTAAATTGATATATCCAAAAGTTAAAAACATAATTATAAATGATGCATTAATCCTACCTTTTTGGGTAGGAAAAATACAAAAAAAATACTAATTAGAAGAGATATATGTGTCTCCCCATGTTTATTGCAGTAGTACTTACAAAAGTTATGAATTGCAAACAATCTAAGTGCTTATTGAAAGATTATGAGATAAAGATGTCACACATACTATATGGAATAATATTCTGATATTAAAAAAAAAAAAGAATTTCTGCTGTTTGCAACAACATGGATCAACCTGGAAGGTATAATGTTAGTGAAATAAGCCAGACACAGAAAGACAAACATCAGATGCTTTTACCCATATGAGGTAGATAAAACAAAGAGATGTGCTAAATAAAACAAAAAATAAACTATGGGTCTCTAAGACTAATTGCTGGATGCCAGAATGAAAGTGAGGAGGAGATCATGTGTAAACAGGGTCAAAGAGACAAAGACTTGGATGAAAAAAAAATTGAATTCTTAGCAGCAAAATTAATTTAGTGTAACACATATTGATTTATAATAAATCAATTTGAAAATGATGTAATGTTACAATACAACAAAAATTAAAAGAAAGAAAAATTCAAGTCCAATAGCTGGAAGTATAAAAGTAGTTTTTAGCAACATACACAAGTAAAGCCAATAGGCAATATATTGATCTAATTTAAATAATCTTAACATTATCATTTGGTTTTACTTAAGTTTCAAAAGTTTATTCAAATAACAGATAAGCTGAATCTTAGGAGTGTAATTACTGATTTCCTTTGTTTTTCTCCCAAATATCAGTTACCATTTAATACATGTCTTAAATTGAAAGTTAGCATTTTATCTTCTTAGCTAAATGTCTGTTAATTTTAGATCTTTTAAGAATAACTCTGGTTTCTGCTTGTTTAATATGAAAGCAATAGCTTGTGCAGATACAGTTTCTTTTTCTTCATCTTGAAAGTATCCATTCTAATTGAAGGTCTCATTTCAGGAAAAACAAGTTGTACAATAAATTTGACTTGGTTTTCATCTTTTGAAAGGTGGCCATTTTGTTTGCCCCTATATTCTAAAATCATTTGATTGTCTCTAGATGGTTAGGCAATTTAAACTTATAAAGTATATGCAATGGAATAAAGACAGCTTGTTCAATAAGTGGTGCTAGGCAAACTGGACTGCTGCATGCAAAAGAATGAAACTAGAATACTGCCTTTCACCATGCACAAAAATCAACTCAAAATGGATTAGGACTAAGACAGAAGACCTGGAACAATAAAATATATTGAAGAAAAAGTAGGCAAAACCCTACATGACATACACATCAATAACATGTTTAGAGATACAACATTTAAAGCAAAGATAGTGAAGGAAAAGATAAACAGCTGGGACTACATGAAACTTAAAAGCTTCTGTACAGCAAAAGATACACTAACCAAAACAAAGTGACAACCTACCAACTGGGAGAAAATCTTTGCACTCAACATTACCGACAAGGGACTTATCACACAGATCCACAAAGAACTAACCAGACTAAACAAAAACAAAGTGAAGAATCCAGTCAAAAAAAAAAATGGGCAAAAGAGCTAAAAAGGCAATTCTCCAAAGAGGACATGCAAATGACCAACAGGCATATGAAAAAATGCTCAACTTCTCTTGTCATCAGA
>JAGFMF010011579.1:832479-896949 GCA_019455555.1 Galemys pyrenaicus | reverse complement strand
CGGTTCCTCAGTCTACTAAGAATGGAACTTCCATATGATCCAGCAATCCCACTCCTAGGAATAGACCCAAAAGACACAAATACACTGATTCAAAAGAATTCCTGCACCCCTATGTTTTTAGTAGCACTCTTTACAATAGATAAGACCTGGAAGCAACCGTCATGCTCAAAAACAGATGAGTGGATCAGGAAGCTGTGGTACATATACTTGATGGAATACTATTCAATAATCAAAAAAGAAAAACTAGATGCATTCATAGGAACATGGATGGAACTGGAAGTGATTATGCTCAGCAAAGTAAGTCAGAAGGCAAAAGAAAAATACCAGATGGTTCCTTCCCTAGGAGGAATATAAAGGAACCAAATACGGATCAAGGAAAGGAATGATAATAATAATAATAATAATAATAATAATAATAATAATAACAATAGAGACACAAAAAACAAAAATGAAAAGACAAGGACAAATTGGGGACACTTGGTGGTGAGAGGGGAGTGGGAGAGTTGAGGGCAGACGGGAGCACAGGGGACTGAGGTGATTGTATACTGGTGATATGGTGATGGGGAATACATGGGGATTACAATTGATGTCAAATATATATAAATTAAAGGGAAAAATAGAATAAAAAATAAATAAAAGGCAAAAAAAAAGAAAGAATGTTTCATGTTGTATCAACACTAAAATATTTTAGCCTCCTCACTGATCCTTGAGAAACAGGGGTCTGTCTAGGTTGAAAATGATCTCACCCGTGAGTTTACAAAGTGTTAATGACTATTTTCCATGCTACAGTGGTGTGATTAATTACAAAATGAACAGTTTGACTCACACTGAAATGATTTGCTGACCATGCTTTAGAAGGTAGCTATCAGAGAAGCCTCACACTGGTACCTGCTTCTGGACTATTGTATTAATTTGCTTGATAGACAAGAGATAGCCTAGCCACTCTACTCATCATCCTAGATAACCACTGTATTGACATTAGATTCACGCAGTAAATAGTTCCATACTAGTTTATAGATGGATTCTGGGGTTCCTTAATACATAATTAAATATCACATAAATTGGATTTTTTAGACATTTCTAAGTAATCTCAGGCTGGGTCTTGTAGGATATTGCTGAGTTATAAAAAACTAAATTCACTATCCTGAGATATTGATGCCTAGAGGCACAACTCAGTCTTCTGCTCCCAGCTCTGCTCTCAACTTACACACCTGATATGTGAAACAATTAGATATTAACTAAATTGTAAAAAAAAAAAAAGTGCTTTATTTCCTCTTTTATTGCCTACCATTCAATCAATGAAGTAGAATACTATAAGATTCATGGATTATGAAATAGAATGAAAATTTTAATTTAAATGGAACCTTTTGCAATTGACGTAAGAGCTAGGGGTATAAAATTCTGAAATGGGTATGAGGAAAGCCTGTACAAGCATGGGGTTATAGATGCTTGAATGAAAATGTAAAGAAGACAGTTTTAAAAGTCTAAGGCATTTGTTGTCTCTGTACTATACAGTGAGTTTGCTGAAAATATATGGTGAGTGCTGAAAATATATGGTGAGTTTGCTGAAAATATATGGTGGTAGGTAGGTGCTTATAAATAGTGATACCAGTGTTATAGCATCATATCAAGGATATATAATACATACTTATCAAAGGTCTACTGAATTTCCTAATTGAACTGGAAATATAAAAGATAAACTAATACATAATTCTAAAATTCTGATTGTATACTGCCAAGTAATATGTAAAAACCCAAAAGCTAGATAACCAACTTTTAAAAATGTATAATGTATTACCAACCCTTATTAATAGCAAAAATATTTCAATGCTATGATAAAACTTTTTTATATGATGTCTAGGTCCTTATTAAAAGATTTGTGTCTCATACCAAATTATCAATCTGATAATTGAGATCAAGTGACTGTTCTAAAGGTTCTAGATACTGGTTTATGCTTAGTATCTTTTTTTTTCTTAAAATATTTATTTTTAAGCATATAAGAGATGGTGTACATTTTATGCATATAAGAGTTTCACCAGATACAGAGTGGGGATCAGAAAAGGCAGATGGACTGAAATACACTGCTGAGGGGAGCAGTGGGTGAGGCAGGAGAGGTCTGCAGCGCCATGTAGGGGTACCCTCCCTGGTCAGGGATTGAACACGCACTGCTGTTGTGTTGTGAATGCTTTACAGTTTGGTGCTTAATCCACTGGGCCACCAGAGACACCCTATGCTTATTATCTTAAGTCCAACAAAATCATGAGGCCTTGAGTGGGGAAAATGCTGGTAAATATGGGCAAAACAAATCTTATTATAGTAGCCATTTATATTTTTGATTAAAGGAGTATGGTAAGGACAAGAGACTCATATTCTTAATAGAACTTCTCACTGTATCTAATGACTGGTATACACAATTAGCCATTTATTCATTAAGGTAAATATTTCTGTCCCATTGAAATTTAAATATACCCAGTATATGTACTCAGGGCCTTAAACAAATCATTCAAATAGTCTATATACATTCATTCACAAAGTTATCAAATATGCAAATGGGAGTGGGCTAGTTTGTTAGAAAGAGCATAGTAGAAAGAAAAGGGCAGAAAGAGATGAATTAATATTTTATATTTTTCACAACAAACATTACCAAAGCACAAAACCATTCATAAGAAAGAAAATCAGTGTGTTAGAAGTCATGAACCAGGCACCTTTATAAAAAGCATCTCACTTATTTTGGTAGCTTTCATGTGAGGAGTCTAGCTATAGAAAAATGAGCACATAAAGAACTCCAAGTTCTCATAAATAGCTTTCAAATTCTCCACATTGCAGCTGGTTCACTTCAAGTCACAAGTACTTTAAATGCCAGAATGTATGATAATTCTGGGATATCGATTTGATTTCTAGCCTATAAATACTTTTGAAGTAAATTTACTAAAGGACACTCACTGAGGTGAGTATCGGGGGTTTCAGTATTCTCTATCGGGATGTTATTCATTGATCTTTTTAGCATTTCCCCCCTATGTTGCAATGTTGATTAAAGGGAATTGTGATTTGAGACACAGTGATATTTTCTGTTCCCTAGAAACAGGAAATATCATTTCTATTTATTTTCTAAAAGGACTAAAATGTGTGGGATGACAAGGACTCTGCCCAACTTGCTATTATATTCAGCAGCTGCACATAAACATTATGTTAGGGGAATGTAACCATAATCAGTTGTAATGTTATTTTAAAAACAATTTTCACTGTAGTCCATTTCACTTACTAGCCTGAACATAGGTGAACTAAGCAAAATAGTATTAAAATAGCAGAATGATAAAATCAACTGGTTAAATAGAAACAAAGCAATGTATACATTAGATACACAAAAAATAAACCCTATGGATTTTGAACTTAATTATCAACATACTAAATAAATAATATATAACAAAAATAGGAATTGCATTGATTTTGCCTGAAAATACAGTCTTTAGAGCAAGTTGTTTTTAAGATTTATTTATCTATGCATATAAGAACTGGGGAATTGGACAAAGGTGTGGAGGGTGAGAAGATTCACCAGAGACAGAGTGGGGAGCAGAACAGTCAGATCTATGAAGTATGCAGCTGAGGGGAGCAGCAGGTGCAGGGAAGGTCTGCTTTGCCATGTGGGACACCTCCCTTGCTGGGGATCAAACTTGTGCTACAGTGGCTATGGATAGCTTCATAGTGCTGCAAATTAACCCCTTATATACAACATCAGGGTGGTCCCTAGAACAAGTATTGTTTTCAAACACTAATGTAATATTATTACTAGCATGATATTTTTTCATCTTTTGAGTGTCCATTGTGTTTCTTCATCCTGTTGCTCTTTTAAAGATTTATTTTGAATTCACCAAAGACAGAGTGGGGAACAGAACAGCCAGATCCATGAAATAAACTGCTAAAGGGAGTAGCAGCAGAAACAGGAGAGGTCTGCTGTATCATATGAGTCAGCTCCCTGGCCATGGAGTGAACTCAAGCCACAGGGCTGGCAACAGCTTGATAGCCCTCAGACTTTAACCCATGAGCCACCAGGGAAACACTTGTTGCTCTTTTAAAGGTTAATACACTTATGCACTAACTTCTGGGAGAGTCTTCTTGCTTGTGTTTGTAGCCATCATTGAGAATTGCACTTGACTATAGACAAAGTTATCTTTTCTAAATATAAGTAAATTTACTAATAAAGACAACAGGTTGGTGGTTGCCAGATTTGTAGAAGGGTGGGCACAATGAGTGAAAGGTGTCAAAAGTAACACAATTTCCATTTTAACACAAATAAGTCATGGGGTTACAATGTACAGAATGGTGACTTAATATATTTGAAAGTTGTTAAGAGGAGATCTTAAAAGTTCTCATCTCGGCTTCCTTGGTGGCACAAGAGATTGAGCAACACACTATGGGGCTTCTGTAGCCACTGCATCATGAGTTTGATTCCTGGCCAAGGATGGGACCACATGGCATAGCAGACCTCTCCTGCCTCTCCCACTGCTCCCCTCAGCAGTGTATTTCAGTCCATTGCCTATTCTGTTCCGCATTTTGTCTCTGGTGAATCCTCTCACCCCCTGTGCCTCTGGCCTGTACCCCAACTCCTGTATGCATAAATAAATAAAAACAATAGTAAAAAAATTATCATCTCAAGAAAAAAAAATCACAAGTAACTGTATAGTGATGAAAGTTAACTTATTACTGTAGTGATTATTTTACAATATATTCAAATATCAAATCATTATATTATCCACATGAAACAAATATAATGATGTATATAAATTACACCTCAATAAAAATAAAATAGGATGGAAACAATGGTTAATTTCATGCCATGTTTTTTTTTAATAAAGAATATTTCACTTTCTTAACATTCCAATCAACTGCAATTAAAGAACCCATCTCCTTAACATTTCCTGTAAAGTTTTTCTAAAGCATTCATATTATGCACATACCTTTGCTTCCTTATAAAACACTATTTCCATCTAGTCCATTACTACATTTTGCTAAAAAATTGGATCCATACTTCCCTACTTGACTTTTAAATCCTTCTGGCTATTGGCTACTCCATAATTATCCAAGATTTTATCCACAAAGTAGAAACAAATTCATTCAAGTTATACTAATCTTTTCACAGCCTACTGTAGGCAATTTAATTCCTATATCCCTGTAGTATATTTTCATTATATTTGAGAATGACTTCTATGTCTTATCTGCTTACAAAAATCTGAAGTCCAGCAAGCATTTAATTACTTCCATATACTTTAAAAACGCAATATTATTTTCGTATTCTCAAATTAAATAGCCCATATTTTGTCTACTAATAATTCTCTGTATTAAGTTAACAAACAACTTAAGTACATGGAAAATATATTCAAAGAAATAGTTATTACAATGTCTTCCTAAGAATTTATAGAAAAAAATCTTAGAAATAAAGGAAACGCTGCCCTAATGTTACCACCAGTACCCAAGGCCTAGAATTTATGTTTGTTTAGGTTCAAGCAGAGATCAAAAGGAAAACCAAGAACCTGACTAATAATGGACACCAGATTAGAGATACTTTTTTCAAACAGCCAGGGCTGAAAACAATAACTTTACTGTGTTTAATTAGAGGACAAGGGGAAGTGGTGATGGGGACTGGAAGAAGGAGAAAGAGAAGATGTTGGTAAGAGTTGTTAATGATTTGTTGCCCTGTCAATGTTGTTGGCTTTGGATGAAAAATAAGAACAAAAATGTCTCCCCATCCATGAGAAAATGTTATTGCAAACTGACTCCTCATGTTAATCCAAATCCAGTATTCACCATAAATCATAATTGTCAAGTCGTAAAAGCATTTTTTAGCCTATCCTGACACAGGATAACTGCTTTCAGTCATCAAAAAGTACTGCAAAGCCCATGAGGACAAAGTCATTTAAAACTTAACTTCACATAATTTATCTTAGAAACCATCGATGTCCACAATGAAATAAAGATAAATATAAAGGTAAATATAAACATGAAATACATGTTGAGAGGAAAAAAAAAGTAAGTGAGAATCTAACTATATGAACCTGAGTTATAAATCTGATAATATAATGTTTTTGATACTTTAAGCTATAAAGAAGGGGTTAGTACAAAAATGATTGTTCTTAAATAAAAAGAAAAAAATATGTTACTGTTAGTAGTCATTTCATTTCTGTTTAAAGCAACAATGATAATTTGATTGCTGGAGAAATGAGACTTGAATAAGAGGAGAGTGTTCTTCTTTTGTTGGGTTATGATCAGTGACTAATACCTGAGTGCATTTAACATAAGAAAATATAATGTTTCAAGGAAAAAAAAAATGTTGGATTGATTTTCTCAGAGACTGCATGCATTCCAGGAAATTACTGAAAAGAAAGCCCTGAAAGTGTCTGATATGAGATCCATAATAATAAGTAATAAGAACATTTAAAAAGAGCTGATGATTAAAGGGTGGGGGGAGAAAAAGGAAGACCAAATGGAGGTGACAATACCAGGAAAATATATGCATACTATTTGTAACACCATTCTACCAGTAACAAGGTGAAGGTTATTGCTAGATGGTAACATATTTATTCCTAGAGATCACGTCTAAAATTTGCTAGAGAATTACAAAAAGAGAAACACTAAGGTACAGAACAGAAGACACAAATAAGTTAAATCCAAGGCAAACCTAATACAATAGAAGAACAAAACTGCTTAATTAAAAAAATTCTCTGGACCAGATAAAAAAAAAAAAACGTGTAGGGAAGAATAATGAAGATATAGTAACTCAATCTAATAAACAAGGTAGAATGAAAATGTGACCAGCTTAAAAGGAGACACAGATTTTTAACTCAGTTTTGTTTAATTACAAAAATTTAATGGATAAAAATAGAAAACAGGTGGTGTGTTCTAAAAACACAGAAAAATGGAATGACATAAAGGAACCTACTTCCTCTTAGTGATTTACCAAATATTTCTAAAAGTCAGGGATAATCAAATTCCATGGTAAGGCAAAGTATCAGTGACGGAAAAAAAAATTGGCAAAAAATGTTGATTTTCATTATATCCTTAAAAGCTGGTTCTATAGACCTTGCCATGGAGCTCCCTTTCAAGAATGCACTAAGAACATGTGGCAATCTGAGCCAAATGCTGATTATCAAGGGAGGACATCCCTATGATATAGATTGTATATAACTAAGGGATTCCACCCCAACAATACAAGGGAACAAGCGCTGTCACAGAATTAAAAATGTATTATGTTAGAAGGAAGTAGAAAAACAAGAAAACACGAGATTTGAGATATGTAATAAAAGCACCCCATGAATGAAGAGTTGGCTGCTACAGATGCAATTTACTCTGCATAGTGGAGCAAGAAAAGAAAACATCACCTGACAGAATTCACACTCAATTGAGCATTGAAGTGCCAGAAACAAAAGGCTCAAATAGAAATGGAAATTTAAAAGTCTTAAATGTGCAGTTTGCCATTACACATTTCTAAAAATAAAACTTAAGAAAACACAAATATATCAGATTGTAAGAACTGCTGTATATAGAAAAAAAAATTTGAAACCCCATAAATAATTCAGTGAACTTCAACACTTAACCTTATTGATGACAGATACCTTCTAATAGAATTAAATTTCTCAGGTGAAGGAGCCATAAACTGCCATAGATTCTTGAGGCTGAAATTAACATTTCTACAACTCTCAGAAGTCCTCTCTCTATTGTTTCTGCCAGATTTCTTTGTGTGTTACTAAAAACTTGCAAAAAGTAGCATGGTTCTGATGATTCTGAAAAAAAATCTTGTTTTAGGCAATGGGTCTAGACTTCAGTTTACTGAATAGGTTAGACGTGATGCATGGTTTGGAATCTAAAGTATGGTGTTATTGAGAGGTTTGGAATTAAAAGACTTCTATTTTGAGTTTCCATTTTCATCTTTTACTTGTTTTAATGAAAACAACATTGCATCAGGTAAGTTTTTGTTTTATATATACGGCATCAAATATTACCATGTGTATATAATATATTAAAGTTCAATTATATCCTTCACCATATAACGGATTAAGCTGCATTATTTCATTAGTAGACAATTCAGGCTCTGGCAACTCATGAAACAAATCAGGTCGAGGATTAAACTCTTCTGAGCTTAATCCCATTCACTTTATTGCACCAGGAAAAGAGGATATAGTGTTTGGACTTCAATTTCTCTAATGGAGTTTGATGGTGGCTGGGATTGTTCAATTTTGTCATCAATCGTATTTTCATTTGGTAACAACAGAAAATAAAAATAACATATAGAAAAGAACGATACAATGGAAGAATTCAGGGATGCATGGGAGCAGGAATCTGGCAAATAAATAGGAATCATTGTAACTTCTTAGGAATAAAACAAGTAAATCCAAAAACCATGTTTTACCTAAAAAGCTAACTTGGATGTAGCAGTCACTGGTACTGGTAGACAATGTTATGCTGGAAGCACCTAATGACACATATTATGGCACTTACCATCCAACACTGTTGTAATGACCTTGAGTGAATTCTAATGATGTTCTATGTATCAGCCACTTCAGATTAATTTTTTTACTTCCCAGAATCACTGATTCATATGAACCTCAGTCCTATGCCAGTACCCTGCCTACTGGGATTTGGAAAGGGTGGAGAGTGATAATCTTTCCCTTTTTGACTCTTGTGTTATGTAAGGTTAATCCTATCAGACAATAATATTAAGCTGAATAGAAGTTTTTTTGTTTTTTTTTCCTTCCCACAAAACAGTTGTAGGGTTATATTTTCATCAGTTCCTTTTGTGTACAAGAACCATACATATCATCCTTCCAAATCCCAGACTTAACGTAAGTAAATAATTTACCAAGTGTGTTTATAGTACAGAAGATACTTAAGTGGTGTAGAATTGTAAAAGTTTTATGGAAATGATACCTATAAAGATATCAGAGAAGAGAGCAGAACTAGTCAGATGAAGGCACTATTCCTGCCACCAACCTGATAAATCTCTGCAGTACCATTGGGAGCATCAGAGGAGAACTTCACCGGACAAACTGGACAGGCCCATGCTTCAACAAAGTCTAAGAGCTGCCAACAGAAGGGCAGGGCACTGTGTAAGAAGTTACGCAGATCCTGAAATTTCTAATAGCTAGAGCCTCAGCTAGCCATACTCTTAGCAGGTAGGCCATGTAACATTTTTTTATAAGGAGTTCCAAATTTCACTGTGTATCCCAGTGAGCTCTAAAGCAGCACAATGCAATGATAACTCCACAATAGGTTCCAAACTCTCAATCCCAAGGAGAAACAACCCACAACATTATTAATTTCTGCACTACACTCACAAGTTAAAACTTTTATTTATCCTCTGCTTCTGCTCTAATACCTTCTCAACCCCATATTTTTTATAAAACAAGCCATGGTCTGATATAAAATTTAATGACCACCAAAACACTCTATAAGCTATTGAACCACCCCAAAAAAAAAAGCAGTATAAATGAATTAAAACATCTATAAAAGTATATACCTGTATATATAACATATAAAATATACACATATAATGTATATATGTAATAGAAATTAAGGGAAATAATTCATGTGGTATCTTTTGTTCCTTTTTTAATGCAAGTTTGGCTGAGATTTTGTTTTTTGATAAATGTTTTGTTTTGGTCTACCTCTTCTACCTATAAAAAAAAAAGTTTGTCTTTAGGGATGATTTAGCAGATTAGGTCCTTTTTCACTGATGTTTTCAAAATTCTATTCCCGAAGAATCAGAAATCTTGTTAATTCTGTTTAAATAAAGATGCAGTACCTTGTCATTAATTTCTACATCTGAATATGTTAACACACTGAAGCGTTCTTCAAAGAAAATAAATAAATACTAAATTTATATTTTCTTATTAGAAATGAAATTGACCATTCCTTTTTGTATTACTCAGTTTTTTTTAACTATATAATCTACCAAAGCACACAATTGTCTATTATTCTTTGGATTTTCTTTGTTTAGCTGATATAAAGACATCCTTATGTTTTAAGACATGATTCTTTGTCATGCTAGATACTGTAACAGTCTCAGTTTCACAATGACTAGTGTGGATAAATCTCTTCATAAAGTAACAACCTTCATTTTGATATTTTTAAGTTATCCCCTCACTCTTCCCCTTTCTCCACATTCCTTTGATTTTAGACTACTTATTAAAAATTATTTCCCATTCCATGTTCACATAATATTGTTCTACTTTCTTTATTACAATATTTATTGTCTTCCACATTAAGCCTTCATTTTCTCTAGATTTCACCTTTATGTATATTGTGGTTTTCAGTTACTAAATATAAATTTATAAAACATAATTATTTAACAACTATGATTTAAAAAAAAATCCAAACAAATCTACCATACATCTTCTGTTCTTTTAATATAGTTAGAATCACCAAATTCTTTGATGTATATTTATTACAAGGCATGGAATTATAATAGTATGACTAGCAGAAAAATATTTTATTCTTTCACATACAGGCAAGGCAAAAACTGTGTTTCTTTGAACAGATTTTTATAGTTTTTGTATCTTGTACTTATTAAAGACTCCAGGAAATATCATCATAATCATTCACAAACTCACTACTTGCTAAATTTGGAGAACATTGTTTTTATGAACCTGAGTTTAATATTTTCCCCACTTGTGATTATAAGAGTATTTAATTTAAATTAATTCTGGTCCAATCTTAATCATTCACTTTAAGAGATTACTTTGTAGGAAATAGCCGTATTTTGAGAAGCACCATTATGTAAATGTTTGAGTATTTTCTATTCATTCTTAATATTTTCATCATTTAATATTTAACATTTAGTATTAATTAGTATCAGAGTAATATATGATGTTCACAAAGTGTGTAAGTAGAATGAAAATATACCTATAACTTTCCAGAATGAGAAACCCATAGAGATGTAAATTAGATTAAGGGTTGCCTCATGGGAGTGTGGGGGAGGGTAACTTGGAATTTTGGAGTATCCTTTTGGGGTGGTGGAAATATTTTCAAATTAGATAGTTGTAATGATGTGTAACAATATAAATATAGCAAAAGTCATTGAAATGTACATAAAATATAATGTTTAAAATGTTAAATTTTATGTTTTGCCAATTTCACTTAACACTCACTTAAAATGTTTCATCTAAAATCATATATCTGTAGATATCTACATAGATAGGTAGGTAGGCAGATATATAGATAAATAGATAGATTCATAGATTAGATTCATAGATTCATAGATAGAAAGAACCAGGCTGTGCTGAGGTTTGAAATGGCTTTGAGGATATGGCTACTGAAGGTAGAATGCACAATAAAAAGTGTTACTGAAATCAGAGAAAAACGTGACCCTTATTGTATAGAGGTGAAATTTTGACAATACTGTTATCTACAGTTCCATGGAAAACAAGGAATTGGTATAATGAACTTGTCATTGTGACTAAATATTTTTAGAGATTATTTATAGATACTAGTACCTTCAGTCTAGAAGGTGCTAATTGGTTTTTCCTGGCTGTCTAAAGTAATAAATGAGACAAGAAACAAAATGAGAAGGAATTTTGTTAAATTTTTAAGAAGAATTTAGAAGTAGGAGACTAGATTTTTTCCATTTACAAAGTTTTTTTTTTAAACAAAGTTTCATTTTTCATTTTAAGAGAACAAATGGCAAGGAGCTGCCAGTAAAAATAAATAAATAAATAATCAAACAGCCTCAGTTTCAAGATGTCATATTACTTTGTTTAAAAAAAATCTCATAAAAATTGATGTTACTTCATAGATCATTTTAGCAAGAAAACAATTCAGAAAATATTATATGACAAACCTCCTCAATCTTCTTGTTATATAAAAAATTTTCTGAGAATCCTGAATGGTTTCCCCACATAAACCAACCATTGCATCTTAGTTGTAAAAAGGCCTGTACAAAGATTATAGAGGTTTAGTTTTGATCTAATTTAGTAGATAATAATTTGATACATACTAAAGTCAGATAGTTTTCAAACATATTATATCTGCTAAAAACAGAAGCAATTCAGTCTTGGAATCTGGCTATACAGCAGTGATCTGTAGTTAATGATGCTGTGTCATGCACTTAAAGATTTGCTAGGAAGATAGATCTCATGTTGAGTTCTTGATAGGTCTTTACCCCACCTCCTGATTCAGCAGCTGTAGGTCGGTTCTTCCCAACACAGAGCATCATCAGCTGGAAAACTGAAAGTTCTGTACCCTTATGGCATTTGGATAGATAGGAATTTAGAAAGCTTCAAATTGGGAACAGATAAATGTAACACATAGACTTTGAGACCTCAAGGGAATATTTCACCATAGAGAAAAAACAACTTTCTAAAATCCAACTGCAGAGACAAGGAAGATCATCTGTTACTATCAGATACAATGTTCAAATTCATCATGATAAAGAAAAACAAAGAAAAGGGAGAAAATATGCAATTGTTCATCTAAGATATATAAGAAGTTTCAGAGAAACAAGCAAAATGCCTTGAGTTATGAAATTAATTGAACGCATAAATTAGAAAATAATGGAGAGGTAGAATGTTAAAAGATTAATAGAGGTGATAAAGCATTCTGGACAACATTATGAAAGTAGAATAGAACAAATGGAGGATTAAATCAGACAATGATGATAGCAATTGACCCCTGAAAAGGCAGAAATAACCTGTAATATGTGAAGACTAAGCAACATTGTACAAAATTTGTTAATGAAAAAATTAAAGGAGAAATTAAAAAATACCTTGAGACAAATAAAAATGAGGTACAAATTACCTATGGTTTACAACAAAAGCAGTACTAAGAGGTATGTATAAAACAATAGATCCACATAAAGAAACAAGATAAAACTCAGGAAGTGACCATATCTCTCACATTGAGGAAGAAGAAAATGAATAAACAAAACCAAAAGTCAATCAAAAGAAACAGTGAAAATTAGAGCAGAAATAAATGAAAGTGGACTCAAAAGATCATGTATAAAATTAATGGAAACAGAAGTTGGTTCTTTGAAATAATTTAAAATATAGATATACAATTTTCTACCTAGGTTTTTAAAATGAAAAAGGGAGAACTCAAAATAAAATAGAACCAGAAAAGAAAGAGAAATTAAAAAGATATCTCAGAAGTTCAGAGCTTTATAAGAAATTATTATGAACATGTATATGCTAATAAATTGAATAACCTGGAAGTGATGAACAAATTCTTAGAAATATAGAACCATTCATAAATAAATCAAGAAGAAAAATAAAACTTGAACAGACCAATGCAAGAAAGAAAATTGAAACAGTAATCAAAAGTCTACTTAAAAACAACTGTCCAGAATCAGATTCTTTCACTAGAGAGTTTGGTCATATCTTCAAAGATAAAATAATACCTATCTTTCTCAAAATCTTTCAAAACATTGAGAAAGGGATACTTCTAAGCACATAGTGTATGGCCAACATCACCCTAACAAGACCAGACAAACACATCACTCAAAAAGAAAACAACAGACCAATTCCCCTGATGAACATAGAAGCAAGAATCACTTAATATATTAGCAAACTAAATTCAAAAGTGTATTACGTGTTATACACCAAGACCAAATGGGACTTATTCCAGGACCACAAGGATAGTTCAACATCTAAAGCTCAATAATGAAATTCACCATAACAACAAAGGAAAGATAAAAATCTTATGATCAAATCAACAAATGCTGGGAAAACTTGTGATAAGATTCAACAACCATTTATGATAAAGTCCCTCAAAAAATGGGAATAGACAGGGCATATCTCAACAAAATAAAGGTCATATATGACAAATCCAAAACTAACATCATTCTCGATGTTGTAAAACTGAAAGCTTTTTCCAGGATGATCTGGTATAAGACAAGGATGTTCACTCTCATCACTGCTATTCAATAAAGTATTGAACCCTCACTGCTGTGAGAATGACCCATATAAAAATGACCAGAAACAAGTATTGGTGAGGAGGAAGAGGAAAATGAACCAAATATTCTGTTGGTGACAGTATAGACTGGTGAAGATCCTATGGAAAACTATACAGAGAAATCTCAAATATTTAAAATGCATTTATTATTATGCAATTCTTCTTCTAGGCATCTACACAAAGATCATAAACAACACCAAAACAAAGGATTATAAGTACTCCTTTGTTTACTGTAACACTACTTACAACAGCCAAGTTATAAAACCATCTAAGTTTCCGAAGACCTGTGAACAGATTAATATGTGTCATATATATACAATATACACAATGGAATACTATATATATAGATATATGTATATATATATGATGAATTTGATTTTACAACAATATGTTGTAAATATGGAACTGGAGGGGATATTTCTAAGCTAAAAGAGTCAGAAGGACAAGATAATACTAAATGGTCACTTACTATGAAGAATATAGAGAAGTCAAAAAGTAAATCAGGAAAAAAGTAAAAAAAAAAGGGGGAAATAAATCAATGAAAGATGTGCAAACCTAACTATAGTGTTAAGGCTACAAGAGAGGGAAGAAGCAGAGGGTCAACAAGTTGTGGAGCAGGCAAAACTGACTCTGATGGAGGGTGTTCAGTGCCTGGGTTTTTGGTGTGGAACATATACTTCAAGTGTGTGATTCTATACCTTTAAAATATGCAATGATATAAATCAATGTACATTAATTAACAAAATACAAAAGTTGGGCCTCCCTGGTGGCGCAGTGGGTTAAACAACGCACTATGAAGCAAACCACAGCCACTGTAGCATGAGTTCGATCCCTGCCGCCGGCCCGGGGAGGTGACCCACGTGGCGCAGCAGACCTCTCCTGCCTCCTCCACTGCTCCCCTCAGCAGTGTGCTTCAGTCGATCTGCCTGTTCTGCTCCCTGCTCTGTGGTGAATCCTCTCACCCACCCCCCACACCTCTGACCTGTACCTAAGTGCTTGTATGCATAAATAAATAAATCTTAAAAAAATACAAAAGTTATAACCTTTTATGTATACAAGCATTTTTAGTAGCTATAAAATAATTTTGTAAGCAATTATAAAAATATCAGTTAATATCTTCATGAAAGGAATGGAAATAGAATTGAAAAGTAAAATCATGAGGCTATATGGCATCTATAATATTTCTCAGTAGATAATAAAAAGTAAATATGACACTATGATTTGATGATATAATACACATATAAATAAAAGTAAATAAGCGTCTCTAAGAAATATAGATATTTAGGACCTCCCTGGTGACGCAGTTGGTTAAGCAATGCACTATGAAGCAAACCGCAGCCACTGCAGCATGAGTTCGATCCCTGCTGCCAGCCAGGGAGGAGACCCACATGGTGCGGCAGACCTCTCCTGCTGTGCCCGCTGCTCCCCTCAGCAGTGTACTTGAGTTGATCTGCCTGTTCTGCTCCCCACTCTGTCTCTGGTGAATCCTCTCACTTCCCACACCTCTGGCCTGTACCCCAGTGCTTGTATGCATAAATAAATAAATCTGTAAAAAAATATATAGATATTTAGAAAAGATTATCAAATTATGATTTCTTTGCTATCTGCAACATTTGACCATTAAAAGTCTGCCTGATTCATCTGACCTGTCAATATACATCTTTAAGAAATATAGAATTTAAATCTTTATAGTCAACAAGGATTTTACTTGACATAGTCTAACCAATTTTTTTTTTCAAATATTTTGAGTGCAAGCCTTTATTTATGCTATCTGTGCTCAAAGGTGTTTTATCCGAATGAAATTGAATCCCTTTGGAGAATCCCAAAGGATATATTTAAAAGCTCACAGATATAATGGAAATGCCATTTTGGTTACTAAGTAGTATATAACACATTTATGATTGTCATCATGTCCAAAAGATTGCCTTTCAAATTCAGACAGAACATTGAACGCAGAAAACACCAAAGTCCTGGTGCATTATTCCCAGTTGTGCTAAATGCCAAAGGAGATCAATGAGTTTTGTGATCTGAACGACCTCTCTGCAGTTTCTGTGTTCGGGCAATTTGTTGTGACTTTCAGTATTATTTATTCTCTGTAGGTGGTAGACACGTTCCAATGTATATCTGAATAAAGTTTCAATGCTCTATAATTACTTTGACCATAAGTGCAACTACCACTGACCACTACTTTTTAATTTAAAAAAAATTCATTTCTAAAATTCAGAATTATAATACAGCTGTTTCCTATAATACTTTTTTTTTTACATATTGGTTTTAGGTCATGTATTGATAACAATTTATTTGATATAAACTCATAAACTTTGGAAAAGTCCTAGGGACTGGAAAAATAAGAATTTGAGAATTAATTCAATAGATTTTTATTGAGTTTCTATGAAATATGCCATGTTGAGAAGGACTGATCTTGAGAAGAACACAGTCTTAGTGGAACATATAATAAGCCATTAGGTACATTACCAGTAAGGTTTGGGCAACATACAATTGGGTAAAAAATGTATTACTATAGAATGTACCAATTACTTCAACAGTGCTAAGGCACCAGAGAGAAGTTCAATATAGTCAAATCATGCTTTGGGGGTTAGTGCCTGGAGTCATGGAAGAAAGAACAAATATTGTTTACATGCATATATGAAGGGTAGGTGTATGCTTTTCAATTGGAGTTGAAGCTGAAGGAAATGTAGTCTAAGAAGAGGGCACTGTCCTTTCTTTTCATTACTAATGATGAATTATTTTAACACATAACTGAAAGCCAACTCTGATTACTACTCACGTCCCATTCCCTTGCCTACAAATAAAATTCTCTTCTTTTTCTTTCACATAATCATTATTTTGCATTTGAGAGGATAATCTCCATCAGGATATAATTATGCTGATTTTAGTGCCATCTTAAAAACAAACCAAAAATAAATCATTCTCTTGCCAATGAATGTCCCATATCTTTGTTCCTTTTTGTCAGATTATCTTCATACTCTCTGCCAATTTATACTGCCATAGTAACTACATTGGAGACCAGCCTTAGTCCTTGATTATGCTATGAGAGGAGTTGGTTGTTCCTGAAACAAGCATTTTATAAGCTACAGTCCAAAATTTGACATCCAGCAGTACTATATATATCTGCCCTGACCCAAGTTCTTTACAGTCCAAATGACTCTCATGAAATCTAGGTTCACATATACAAATACCTATTGGGAATCTACACATGGATAAGCCTGGCATCAACAGACTTAAAACTTAACATTTCCAGTACTATGCTACTCTGCGATAGTGTGATTTATAGGATATAACCAGATGAGCAAAATATATTTGTCATACATATTTATTCTTCACCCACAGTTCTGACTCATAGCTTTCAAATTGTTGAAATTTCCTGGAGGTTGAATTCACTTGTCAATGGCCAATAATTTACTATGTCACATAATGTAAGGACACCCCCATAAAAGCCCAAATGGAGGGACTTCAGAGAGGCCCACATGTGGGAAAGGTAGGTGTGCAATTCACACCAAATTTCCATATGGTCACCATCCTGAAATTTTTATGCATCCTGTCCATCTGGCTGTTGATCTGTATTCTTTATTATTACTTACAACAAACAGGTTTTTATTTCTTCTTTTATTTGCAATAAACAAATTTCCTGAGTTTGGTTTGATGTTCTAGCAAATTATTACACCTGATGTAAATGTACAGTGAAACTGATTTATACTCAATGGTCAGCAGCAGAGATGGAAATCTATGCTTGTGAAGGGCCCCTGAAATCTGAGGAGGTGGTTCAGGGAAACTTCAGTTGGTAATGGGTTGGTCTGAAGCTCCGGAGGTGACAGCTTCAGCTGTGGAATGGAATACAATCTTCAGATAGAAAATGTCAGAAATGAGTTGAATTCTCGAATCCCCTGAAGCATTCAGATTCTGTGAGGATTCCTCTACCCACTCACCCATGTTCCTCTACCCACACACACCAATTGAGCTCAAGACACCAACACATGACTACTCCTTTTTATATTCCACACTTCTAAATATACAATTGTTCCCATGTTTTCCAACACAGTAGATGATAAATGATGCAACAAGCATTACTTTAATAGCCACTGTCTCTATCTTACATACTAATTCATTTGATCATTCAAAATACATATTGTCTACTTGTTCTTTTCTAGAAATGTTCTTGTTGTAGCTGTAGAAGTGAACAAAAAGGAACTATCCACCCTTACTAAAGACATATCTTAGTTATTAAGATGGATAATAAACAAATGAAAATGTCAGTGGCAGTCCATTTACCTTCCCAGAGGTAATTATCTGTTCTTCTGCCACAAGTAGAAATGTCTGCTATTTCTATAATTGTTCTTTGGTATGTTGCTTAAAAATCCCACTATTTTCTACAAATTTTAGTACATACAAATGGAAGCTTTTAAATGGCCTTTCTGAACTGTACTCATTAGGTTTCCATGAAGACAGACATATACCTTCCAACCTCCTTTAGAGGGGTTGGCTGCCATCCCAAAATTCTCTTCTGAATAACTCTTCCATTGCTTCAATCCCTTTCAGAGCCTTGGAGGGATTTGGTCAGTATCCTGACTACTAGTATCTTATTGTATATATAAATCACAATTTATATATATATTTCATGGGTGTCTTCTCACATTTTGTTATTCCCTTTGATGTACACAAGTTTTCTGTAACATCATGAAATAGATTTTTACATACAAACTGAAGTCAATGACTTTTTCAGAAGTATACAACATTGGGCCTCCCTGGTGATGCAATGGGTTATGCAGCATTCTATGAAGCAAACCACAGCCACTGCAGCACAGAGTTCAATCCCTGCTACTGGTCAGGGAGGGGACACAGATGGTGCAGTAGACCTCTCCTGTCTCGTCCACTGCTGCCCTCAGCATTGTGTTTCAGTAGGTCTGCCTATTCTGTTCTCCACTCTGTCTCTGGTGAATCCTCTCACCCCCCACAATTCTGGCCTGTACCCCAGTTCTTGTACGCATAAGTATTTTTTTGAAAAGTATACAGCATGGTAAGAATTTTATTTATTTTAAAGTAAAGTTTCTCATAAAAGTATACCTATTCTTGACTTCATAGGTAGATAGCTATTTGTTTATTAATCTCATTAAAAGAAACATATTTTATTTAATAAATTCATAATTTGAGAATAGTATACATCTTTCTTATATATGTTATTCATAAACTATAGAAAAGTGTTGTTTATACTTAAGTTCAAATAAATATAGCTTTAAAATAGAAAAAAAAGTCTTTAATAGAAGGTCAATTAAGGGCCTTCCTGGTGGCACAGTGGGTTAAGCAATGCACTATGAAGCAAACCACAGTCACTGCAGCAGGAGTTTGATCCCTGCCCCCAGCCAGGGAGGAACCCATATGCAGCAGACCTCTCCTGCCTCACCCACTACTGCCCTCAGGGCAGTGGGTTTCAGTCAGTCTGCCTGTTCTGCTCCCCAGTCTGTCTGGTGAACCCTCTCACCTCCTGCAGCTCTGGCCTGTACCCCAGTTCTTGTGTACATAAATAAATAAATCTTTTTTTTTTTTTTTTAAAAGAGAAGACAATTAAAATATTCTGATAATTTTAAAAGAGTTTGGTAACTGAGCACAAAGAAACCTTTCTGTAGACTTTTTTTTTAGTTCTGAGGAATGACCTACTCAAACACACACCCCATACACATTAAAGGTGCTGAGTAAAACATTTAATAGGAGGTTTAATATTTGATTTCATAGAATTTTTCATAGTCAAGAAAGTTTTTTTTTTTCCTATTATTATTTCTATTTTATTCCCTTATATGGTTAGGATTAGGTTTTCTCAGATCAGCTACATTAACTGTGGTCAGGATTCTTGTGACCTATTTGACTGATCTCCACAGTTGATTCTGATGATCTGAACAACTAGGTGGAGTCTTCATTTCTTCTCTTGGCTTATACCAGACATATCCACAGGTCTATCTGTCATACAATGTGAGGAGTTCCTACATATCTCTAAAGAATGTTATACATCCTGCTTTTAGGTAATATATTCTTCAACTTCACTCCAGAGTGAAATAGTTTATGAACTCTCCAGCAAAACTAAGTTGCTGGGAGCAAGTATAGTTTGAAAAGCAGACTAGAGAGAGATCGGTCTAAGACACTGAATATTCCTTTAGGAGGACATGTCAGAACAATCATAAAATAGGGAGCCCTGATAATGAAAGGATAACTGGGAAAGAAAGTAGAGGAAAAGAAAAAGTAGGACAAACTAAATAGAAAATTTAGAGTTATACAATGAATATACTCTAATGCTAAGATTTACATTTTATAATTAGATCTCCATACACAAATTTTCTCCTAAGACCTGTAATTTTAAATGTAAAGCTATCACTTAAAATGTTAAAAAATATGTAATGAAAGGTTATAATTTATATTCTTCCAGTTTAACCTTTTCTTATATATGCAATATCATTAATCTGTTACATGTATTGTATCCCATTGCTCTATGAGAGTCCTATAACAGCCAATGTCAAAATAGTAATTCAGCAACATATTCTAATAAGTATTGCTTCTATCACTATCACTTTTAAACTATATACTTTCTAGTTCTTTAGTATAACAGATATATTTTTTCAAAATACTGATTATTTTATTAATAAACTTTTAATGAATACTTGGTGTGGTTTATGTACTAGATGGGCAAAATTAAGTATGCTTACTGATTTCTAATATCTACAATGAAATAAATCTAATTTAGAAGGAATTGCTCTAAATATCTTTACTTTTGGCTCCCTAGTGAAGAATGTCATTGCTTATAGAGCAATAGCATCAATTTTCATATTTTCTGTTTTAAATGATCATGCCACACTCACTAATCAATTACCACATAGTCATTGGGACTTCATGGCTCATTCTGTAGTCATCTTGTATTCACTGAAATGTTTCAGATACATATAAGATTGTGTCTCAACTGAATTTTAAAATAAGTTATTTTCACAACAGATCCTACCCAGTTATAAAAATGATGTAATTCTGCTATTTCCAACAAACTTGAGGTAAGATAAATGACACCCAGCCACAATGTATGGTCAATAATTTTTTTCTTTTCCTGTGTGCTCTCCCTGTTTTCCCTCTTCCTTACGTCCTATGAAATTACACCGTTTCTGTTTCTCTATATGTGTCTGGTTTTGGGTCATTTGTTGCACTCTGAAGCATGGGTGAAAAGCCACCAGCTGTATCACCCTTCTTCCCCCAGGGTTTTGCCCTGTTTCAATGTGATCCTGTACATAACTTAAAAAATACTGTGTGTTTTTTCTTGCATAGAACAACCAGGGTGAAGAACAGAGGTGCAGGAGGTGAAAGGTTTTATCAGATACAGAATGGGAAGCAGAACTAGTAGATTTACAGAAATACACTGCTGAGGGGAGCAGTAGGAGAAACAGGAAAGTTCTGCTGTGCCATGTTGGTTAGCTCCCCGCAGGGATGGTACTCAGGCAATATAGAGGTGATAGCACTGAGACATAACACCAGGCCATCAGAGAAGCCCTGACAAGGTTGTCAAGGTTGTTTTTTTTTATTTTGTTTTGTTTTTCTATTTCATGGACTAAGTTCTGGTTTCCCGAAAGATTATGATTACATGGGTGAGAGTGCATTCTATAATAAACAAAAAAATATGGCTTAGCTAAAAAGAACTATATTAATTTGGTAGTGTAGGTCTGTAACAACATGGTCTTATACCATCTGATCTATCACAGTGTCTCCTTCTGGAAGGTCTTACTATACCATCTGTTTTCTAATTTCAAAGTTCTGAGAGGGTTTATTTATCGTGTATAAAATTACATACAGTAAGTTCCTCATTCTTTCACATTATAATAAGACTTCTAGATACCAGTATTCTCAATTATTGAGATATTTTCTTAAATAATTAGCTCCAAAATATCTTCTCAAAACTCTCAGCTATAAAGAAAAGAAAGACACAGTCTACTTAGTATGTAATGATTGTAACAATATTTCTGCTATTTCTTAACCCACATTAATTTCATCAAGTTAAAATTCTTATTTGTGCTTCATTAGTGATGATGTTGGAACTTATGGAGTATAATAACTTGCCTAACAGCTTCATTCTCCTATCAAAACATTTCTGTTTTCGATGTTTACAATGCCAAGGTATTTACAGGGAAAATATCCTTGTGAAATACATAAATGTTAATAGTGAATAGCACATCTGAAAATAATCCCATGTTCTATGTCCATGCTCCTACAAAACAAACTTATAAACAGAGATCATCAAAACAAGGCCATGTGATGGTTATTTTCACTAAAACTACTTTCACTCAATTTAAAACTGTCTAGTTAAGATACTAAACAGAAAGTATAGGTTGTGTACAGTCACAAGAGCTCATCACTCACAACCTAAAAATCAAACCATGTTTGATAACCTACAACAGTACTTTTTTTTTTTTTTCAACAGAAAGCTGATGACAAAAATGAAACCTAAGAAAACTAAGTGTTGGGAGTGAGAAGCTCCAAATAGATAAGAGAAAGATGATTTTTCTTAACCCAGGTAAGGCAATGGGAGAAGTCAATCAACCACTGCAATGTGAAGCCAGAGAAGAGAGGTGGGACTTTGAGGGCACGTAGATTTGATAGAGTCCCATGGTTCTCCAGCCAAACTGGGAGTTGTGACAGCTAGATAATATTTTCCAAAAATCTTCACCAAATACTGGGGGCAATAAACCATAAGCTAAGGATCAAAGAGAAGATCAAAGAGACCTTCCCTGAGGCATTGTAACTTCCCTAAGTGTGAGAAAAACTTGTATTGAATCAGGAAAGAAAAACACAAAAGGGACATTGAAACTAAGGAAGTAACAATTATCATTGTATTAATTTACATATGCATATGTCTCCTGGCTTAATGGTACTAATGATTGAATACAAATTACATATTATATACCAGATCTTGTGTTGCATGCATGTTTTAAATATATTATAAAACTAGCATTGAATTATCTCTAAGAATTCAATGTAGAAACTGAGACTTAAGGGGGTATAAGTAACTTGCCCCAGATCATGAATTAGCAGGCAATAGAATCATAATTTGAGGATATGGCAGATCATAATATCTGTGCTGTGTCTGAAAAATTCAGAAATGTTACATCCTCCAAATATTTGCTATTCTTATTGGTAAGAACAAATTAATAAAAACAAGTACCAGGTATTCATATATGTGATGCAAATTGATAGATTATATATTTACACATTCATTTGTATATATTTAAAATCCTTTAATATCACTTGCATTCCTTAAGAAAATTATTATTATAATAAATATTCACAGAGATTTATTTTTTGAAGATATGTTAATCATTTGGTTAGTATAAAATGTGGAACTATATACCCTTAAATAAAATGAAAAGCTTATTTGTGCCCAAAGAGATAGTATTTGCATTTCAATTTATGTTGACAGAAAAGTGATTAAAATATTAGAATACATGCTGGCAAAAAAAAAAAAATACCATTGCAACATTTAATAGAGAAAATTTAACTCAACCTGTCTTTTTTATTTGTTTTTCTTCCATAGTAAGAGATTACCTTGCCATCAGTAGAAAATTATTTTAATATCTGTTGATAGCCTAATAATTCTACTCAGTAGGAATTAGAACTAAAACTAAATAGGTAGAATTAAAAGTTAAGTTGATACAGTGAGAGCCTGAAAGGTATCATTAAAAGGTGCTATTTTGATCAGCTCTCATTTATTTCAGATACCTGTGTGGTATGATACACAATTTCTTAAATTAATTGCTCTACAATATAAGATACATATAATACATTAGTCAAGGTCAATATTGACTCATCAGAGAACTTATTTTAAGATGCCTTGAACCAAAATTAAAAAAAAATATATATATATTAAAAGAAAGGAAATAAAGGATGCAGCAGCATTTCCTAGAACACAAGGGCAAGAAGTACTTTCAGATCTCTTGAGGACTGAGAATGGAGATATGGAAATCTCTCAAGAATCAAGCTACCATATCACCAGTCTCTTTTTTCCCCTCCTGGAGCCACAGGACTTCTCCACTCCCTGCCACTTCATATGTCTGCTTCATTCTTCTTTCTGTAGACTGGCTTTCTGTACTCATCAGCAGACAAATGCAGCTCTGCAATTTATATTATCTTAATTCCAGACACAAATGGAGATTTATAAAATTATGGTAGTGTAGGTTTAAGTTCTGGAGACTGTAATATAATTGAGTTAATAAAGATGCAATACTTTACCAGGCTTGGCATATTAAATATTGGAATTCATAGCCATTTGCTGGGAAATAGAATTCACAGGAAGCACTTTCATTCGTAGGCTAATATAATGGGCTCTAGTACTATAATTCAATACAATAATCCAACTCTAATAATAATCCAAGCATTTTGGACATAAATGGTTTAAAATGTTGTGTTAGCAAAGCTTTCACTGCTAATCCTCAACAGTATAGTTCCTTGTTTCGCACTGAAGAATTTGAGAAAAATAAGGAAACTGATAAGATACCATATAAAGGGAAAGAGGACACTTGAGTTTCCAAAAAAACAAAGCTCTAAAATGTATCAAGTACATGTCCCAATGAATTTGGAATATTTATTGATGGGGGCCACCTACCTATGCCTTGAGGCAAAAACCTGTCATAGGGGAACTTTCCTGAAAAATCAGAGGCTCCATAGCTGGCCCTCCTGGGATTCCTTTTTGTTTTGGTCAATTTTATAATTAAAGTTCTGTAAGTTACTAAAAACGTGCTTGCTGATATATCATCCATGGGGGAGGTTGTATAATTGGCTGTTTTACTAAACAAAGTAATTGGTTGCCATGCATTTTGATGAGGTACTACTAATTGGCTAATATTATAATACAAATTCTAGAAAATTAATGCCATAAAACCAGGTAAAAATAGATACAATTCGAATGTGGTTATTCTAAAAATTCCAGAATTAGATATTAGGAAAATTTTTAGATTCAAACATTTTACTATGGGGCTACAAGCCTCAGGAACCTAAGCATGACCTTTATGACTGGGCCTTTGTGAAAGGCTTTCATTTTTGCCTTTGTTAAAGTAGGTTCTGCATTCCTCAAGTGATAATAATTGCAGAACCCCTACTCCCTTCCCCTTTTTGCTTTTGTGGTAATTTAAATTTAATCCAGTACAAAAGATAACTTAGTAACATACATTATCAATCAAATCTAAAAGCAGTGAATCTAATGATTCCTACTGAAAGCCAAATGGAAGGGTTGAGTTAACCAGATTTTAATTTGGGTACCTTCCTCTTCCTACAGGTCTGTAGTTCCTTAGAATGCTGACACCAGTTTGACCTTAAACTAATAATCAATCTTATACTCAGAGTGATATTAGAATAATTAGTTGTGATTGCATAAAACTAGTCTATCTGCCTTAATATAGATTAATCAATCGTAATAATTCTAACACTAGTGGAAAAATGCTGTCTTGATTTTGTAATTGCCTACGTAATCACAAGACCCCAAGCTGCTCTTGAAAGAAAAAATAAATGTAGTCATTGTTAACTTCCTGATCAATGCACATGTTGATGTAATCCCACCCCTTTCTCTGTAATGTATAAAGTCCTGCTGAGACTTTTCAGTAGGACTCATACCATAACCCCAATTTGAGTTTTGTATCCCCTGAACCCCCCTCACTTGGTGACTTCCATTCCATCCTTTGGGGACCAGGCCTTCAACCTGAGCTGGACTGCAGCAATTTATCGAGTCTATATTGTTAAATTCAATTGCTCCTCGGCCTTTTGGCTAAGATCAAGTGTACATTGTTAAATTCAGAGAGCAAAAAATATATATATTACTTATAGGAGAAAAATGGAGAAGAATCAATATAATGATAAGAATAAAGTTCTTATCAGAATTTCCACTGGAAAATATGTGTAAGATAACGAGATAGGATTAAAAAAACCCAACAATTCTATGCCAAGCTTATAGAAGTAGAAATAGAAATACACATAGAAAGTAAGAAATTTGAAACATTTCTTCAAACTGCAGGATACCTATCTCATCTTGACATGAGAAACAAAAGTGATTAAAACAAGCCAAACATCTTATAGAAGGAAAAAAGAAAATAAACTAGATATAATTACAATATAAAATTAATTTATACCCAAGTAATGTGACCAAAAGCCTGTAATATAAAGTATTATAAAAGAAATACAGAAATTTACCCAAACTTTGAAGACTACTAATGAGGATATAAATAAATTCTGATCTTTTGCATTCAGACAATAAGGATCATGGAATGAAAGCTGATAGGTACCAGAGAATATTTTTTTGAGCTTTATATATTTTGCCTAATAGTAACTACTAAATCTCTTGATCCTTCTTGTTCTAGCATGGACTTTCTGTCTATTGAATTCCTGCATGGAATGCATGGCAATGTAAAAGTGTTAACGGACTTGATACATGTGGTCAAAATGATTACAATGGTACGTTTAACTAACATGGAGTTAGAAAAAGTAGAAAGTATAATTTTATCAACAAGCCTTCTAAGACTCTGTTAAGGTAATCGATTTATTAAAACTAGTAATTCATGAAGTGTCTTAACATTGAAATTCAAGCTAATTTGACATGAAATATTAACATGCAAAAATATCAAAATTAAAATATATCATGAAGTAAGGATACCTAAAACGAAATGATAATTGATGAATAGCATCAACTCAAATGTATTTTGGACTGACCAGGAATACATGAAATACATATTTATGTGTTAAAGTCCTTTATTAGTGCTTTCAATGTAATTTTTTAGACAAAGTAAAATTTAATTCATAATCAATCATTTACTATGATCTCAAATTCTAATTTTTTTAAGTTCCTTGGAACTTGAATTACCTTTGTAATTATTAGTAGTACACAAATTATAACTATATGCTCATTTAATAAGTTTTGTTAAATATTAAAATAAATTCAAATTTTCTTAAAATACTGTAAAGTTAAGTGTTAAGTCACATGTACATGGACATTTGCTACTTATTACTACAATGAGTTTTCAGCATCAAACTTATTCATATGTTTCTTCCCATTTTTAGGCATGTGTTGAGAAAATATGCTCATATACAAAGACAGTAATTAATAAATAAATGACAAAGACAAAGAAGCTGTTTTTATAGTAATTTTTCTCAGTATCGTGATATTCTTAAGTTATTTGCCAAAAATTACATATATTAAAAATATTTTGAATAATCTATCATCTGACAGCTCTATTAGGTTTTCCTTCTATTCTGTTGAAAGTAAATAATGGGAAATCAGAACAAGAGGATTTATTACCTAGTCACTAATATCATTCAATTTCACAATACCAACTTTACAAATTCTATCAAGAGTGCCTCAGTCGTTTGCCCTTTGGGGCAGTGCACATTAGTAGGTGACCCGTATAGCTTATCAACCAAGTTGTGAATAAACATGGACAATATTAATACACAAGAAAGAAAAACAAAACTAAAATAACAGCAGCAAGCCAGCATATAACTACCACCTTAATGAATAAAAAAAAAAGTTTTAGTTATTCAACTTTATAACTATTACAAATAAAACTGGTAAATTTTTTTCTGGACAATGCCTGCATTTGGATTTCTTTGTGAACAAGTAAATCGGGGCCTCCCTTATCCCCTTGATAGCGCAAGGGTTTAAGCACTGCACTATAAAGCAGCCAGACGTGGCTCAGCAGATCTCTCCTCCCTTGCCAGCTGCTTCTCTCAGTAGTGTATTCCAGTAGATTTGCCTTTTCTGCTCCCCACTCTGTCTCTGGTGAATCCTCTCTCACCCCTCCACCTGCAAATCTGAGCTGTACCCCAGCTCTTGTATTCATAAATAAATAAAATCTTTAAGCAATAAAGAAACAAATATTTTTCTGACTAAAACTAAATGGTGCTTGTAGCATTTTGATCATGTAGTAAGTTCTAGCATATAGTATATTTTTCGGAGCTGTCCTACGTGCAAGCACGTGTTTTTAATGCTGTCTATGTTCTGTGCTGTTCCTTTAAGATTGCTATTCTAATGCATTTAACTGTGTTATGTGTGTGTCTGTGTGTATAATCCATGAGAAGCAACAAGCAGTTCTCTGTCAAGTGGAGAAGGGTGAAGAGAAACCACAGTCTTGTTTTCTTAGACAGATACATTTTTAAATAGATTCATCTTATTCTTAGAAAACTGTCTTTTTGAAAAATGAGGTCTAAAATCTCTCAGACATATATAGCACTTTTGAGGACACATTCTTGTGTTTTAAATGTGTGAGAAAGAATAGAACCTGTAGGTCTAGAATACAGAGGACCTTTGACAAAATGATAATGCATTTGGAATTTTTGCTTGCAATAATGTGAAATTATGTTCTCAGGCAACGAAACTCCCTGACTCCAGCTCTCTGTAGTGTAAGACAGGGTAACATGTATTATTCAAGTGTCTGCAAGGATTGTACTGGTCAGAGAGAATGTCCCAAATTAATGGAATAAGTTAATGCTCCAGTCCATCTTTAAGTCACAGAGAAAAGTTTTTACAAGAAGCTGTTATGGTCCTAAGTTTAAGTGATAAAAATCTTCCCAGTTTATCAACTCCATTCCTATCCTGATGATAAAGCTGTGGAATAAGACTAGAATAGTGGGGGCTGTGGAGAGAAGAGCATTTCAGGAGAGGAAACTCCTAAATTTATTTTATTTTTTAAAGATTTATTTATTTATGCATACAAAAACTAGGGTACAAAAGGTGCAGACGATGAGAGGGGTTACCAGAGACAGAGTGGGGAGCAGAACAGGTGGATCTACTGAAACACACTGCTGATGGGAGCAGCGGGTGAGACAGGAGAGGTCTACTGAGCCATGTGTGTCAGCTCTCTGGCCAGGGATCCAACTCGTGGCTGCGGTGGTGACGGATAGCTTCTTAGTGTTTTGCCCTAACCACTTGAACATTTTTAACTTGTACAATAAATACTTGTATAATTTAACTTGTATAATCAATAAACTATAAATTGAAATTCAGCGGAGACATTCAAATTTACGTTGCTGAGAATTGAAGAAAAGTATAGAAGTCAAATTTGTAAGCATTAATCCATATTGTTTAAAGCATAAGTTTTGGTCTCTTCATCGACACAAGAACTTTATAGATTTTTCTTTTGAATCATAATTGTGTCTCTTACTTGACATACCTCCTAGTATTCCCATGAGAATAAAGACATAAATTCCCCTTGACCTTTATTTCTATGTGAGAAAACCATATATTGGAATTTCTTCTTTTCAGATGATGCTTCAATTCCCAGACTATCTATCTATCTATCTATCTATCTATCTATCTATCTATCTATCTATCTATCTATCTATCTATCTATCTATCTATCTATCTATCTATCTAATTTTGCATCTACTCAAATTTTTATTGAAGTAATATTGCATCAAAGCACTGTGTAAACCTCATGTGTTCATCCTTGAGAATCAACAGGTGTATCATCACTAAATTTACATATAAAATTCAAATCTATACTTTTTTTGTTAACAGGGAAGTCATCTTTGATCTGAAAAATCCAATTTCCATTCTTCTGTTCTTACTTGACTTAGGTGTGTTCACAAATATTATGGTAATATTTCCTACAAAATAATCATTGTTAGCTGTTATGTTTTCTTTTTTATTTTATTTTGTTCATTTGATGATTAAAATTTTTGTTTTTTTGATAAATTTCTGTGTTATAACTTAACATAAACTCAAGACTTCTGTTTTTATATAATGGTGCAAAAGAGGCAATAAATAGTGGAAGTTTTTTTTTTTTTCAAAATAATTCCATTGAATATATAGAATCCAGAGATCTCTAAATGATCCAGTGCCACTAGATTAATCAGTAAGAATTGTTAATTTTAATAATTGTTGTAAGGAAACAAGTAGAAATTTCTTCATTCTCTTAAATATAAGTAACCTACTTATTTCATTGATCCTATGTCTTTATTTTTTCCTGTTTTCTTTTTTTTTTATTTTCTAGATTGCCCTATTTTCACATTTAAAACTATACATTTATCTCTAACATTGTTAAAGCTACATTCAACATCTTCATCACATTATATTTGTATTATTATTTAGTTCAAAATATTTTCTACATTCTGTGATTTTTTATACTAATGAGATTTATTTGGAAATACATGGTTGAAATACAAACACATGAAATTTTTTGGTTGTCTTTTTAAAACAATTGTTTTGCAATATAAGATATCCGTAGTAAAGAAATGTATTAAAGCTTGGTAGCCATAATTCAATTTTGAAAAAACAACTGTGTCATTTATGTATTTGGTATCACCTTTGTATAAACTTAAGTCAGCAGCTTTAACTCCTTTTTGGCCTCTAGCAACCATCATGTCTTACTGTCTCCAAATTGCTGCATTTAATTTTCTGTGTGTTGGGAAATCAAATAAGCAAGCATTTTTTTTTGTTTTTGTTTTTTTTTAAATGGTGTCTAAAATAACAGTGTGTAGTACCTGAGGGACTTTTCTATGAAGAAAGTGCTTGGCTTGTAATTCAGAATCTATGTTACTTTTATGTCTGTTGAGGCCACTAAGAGACAGGCTCTTGTTCATTTTCAAGTCATGACTCTGATTAATTTAGTTTATCAAATTCATAATTAGTGCCTGTCAAATGGTAGGCACTAAACCTGAGATGGATTTACAAATATGAATAAGACAGTATTCATCCTCAAGATCCTTAGAGTTCAGTAGGATAGGAAGTCTCAAAGAAAAATGTCAATATGCCACACTTGTTATGAAAAAAGCTTGTGCAAGGGTGTATTGAGTGCAGACTTTGGAACATAAGCCATTGTTCAGTGTGTGTGTTTGTGTGTGTGTGTGTGTGTGTGTGTGTCTGTGTCTGTGGTGGTGGGGGGGCTCTGTTTGCAGCAGAGGAAATAAGAAAAAGATTTGTGGTAGGAGATGATGTTTGAAAGGCATTTCAAACAGAAGGAAAAACATCATTAAAGGCACAGAGGAAAGCAAACAAACAGCCCAGTGCATGAGGGGGTACTATAAACAGCACAGAGAATGTAAAATGTGCATCAGGAGAGTAACAGACAAGGAAGTGATCACTGCTTTGCTCGAGTTGTTGCCCCAGTTAGAATGTTTAATGTCGACATATACAGCAAAGAGCTACCAGTAGATATCACTATATGACTTAAATTATTTTGTAAGAAAAAAAAATCATAGTGCTACAAACATTAAGTGTCCAGTTGGTTCTGTTTTGCATCTGTATCTGCTAATATATATATATACATATATATAATCTTTAGTCTGTCAGATCTCAACCAAAGGCTATTATCTAATTATTCCTTAAGAAAAAAATTAGGCAAGAAAATCAGAATCCATTCAAACAATATTTTTTTCATTATTTTCTATATGTATAGGACTGTTTTAATATAATTGTAAGGGTTTACTGGCACATTTGTCTCTATGGTCATAATTGCACATACTAGTGGGGAGACAGACAAAGTAGTCAAAAAATTAACACAAAAAGTATAATAAGCCTTCTAGATATCTTCTCTGGTGAACTGTCTGTTCATAATCACTGCAAATTAGTTAACTGGGTAATATAGTTAGATGGCAAAAGGGACTTCACGGATGCAATGAAGTTAAAAATCTTGAAATGTGGAAAACATTCTGAAATCTCTGGGTGCTTCAAAATTCCTTTATAAGAGAGAAGGTATAATGAAACACTGCAGACAGAGATTTGAAGAAGCTGTACTGTTGGCTTTAAAGATGTGGAAAGGTACCATGAGAGGAGGAATGCAGTTTAGAGCAGAAAAGCACAATTTCTTCCTACAGACTCTGGAGTGAGCATAGAGTGGCTCATGAACTCAGCACACACATGTGGAGTTTCTCAAGTCCCTGTGCCTTAGTTCCCTCATCTGTAAAATGAAGATTCCTTAATAACCTCTCACAGTATGATTTTGTAAAATTAAGTCAATTAGTCCTTATAAAATGCTTAAAATAATCTTGTACTCAGGAGGTGCTTTGTAATATTCATTATCATTATAAGGTCTATCAGTCTGTGAATGTATTTTAATATTTATGATTTTCAAAGAGATAAGAAATCTATACATTGTTATATGGTTTAGTATAAACTGAGTTGCTTTAGACATAATTTAAAAGAGTTAACATCTTATCTAAGAATGAGTTAAGATAAATAATTACAAAATCAACATTCTCTTTCTTTTTCCTCAATTATATTCTAAAATAGGTCCCAACAACCAGAACTCTCATCTTATTGTTCATGAAATAGCACTGAAAAATATCTGGGGACTCACTGAATTTTTTCCTTCCTTACCCAAAATCACTTCTCATTTAAGATATCAGCCAAGTGAAGTACCTTGCCTCTGATATCCCACCAGAACACCTATATACAATGCAATGCCAGCCCTCCCTATCCATCTACAATTAAATCCAAGTACTCACTTTGCCTAACAAGACTTTCTTAGAAGTTTGTGTCACATACGTCCTTGCTGCAGAGTTAATAAAACCCACCTCACTTTAACTCATAAACAGATTTTAGTTTTTCTCACTTCAAGTGGGTTGTTCTGCTCAGGCAAAAATTAACCAATTACATTATATATGTCTACAATTAAGTGGATATATTTTGTATAGGAAAACTTCAGGACCTGCCTTAAGACATTTATGAAAGTGAGTTTCAAGAAAAGTATGATTTTTGAGCATGAGGAATTTCAAACATGACAAGCGAGGAGAGAAAATATATTTTCACAAGAAGCAAATGCAGTATTTTCAATAATGCACAGAGATTTGCAGATCCTTTTCAAAACACACCGTAAAACAGAAACTGCCAAAAATCTAAGATAGGCTTTTGAAGAATGAGATTCTGTAACTCAAACTTCTAGTCACTACCTTCAGATAGGGGGATAAAAATTTCTATCGATGGCTACAGTATTTGTTGCCAAGTTTCACCGAGAGAGGATTTCAGCCCACACGTATACTTTGCAAGGAAACACGTATATTAGGAGTATTTGTAAACACCTCTGATATTTTATTATGAAGCATGTTGTATTATCAAGTGAAATCAGTTAATCGGTTACTTGAGTTTTTAGGATCATGAGACTTTATTTTTCTATGTGAAAATACTGAAGGGAATGCATTTTCTATTTGGGATGAATAGAAGAAAGATACTGAATGACGTGTATCTAACTTTTCTTCATTTGGTGTAAAATCACTATTCTTAAAAATGGAAACATCAAGTTTTCTTAAAGAAACATGATGTTCATATGAAAAATGTATTTCCAGTGTGCTATAAGGGTTGGTGAATAAACTATTATTTTTCAAAATAAATTTACATAACAACACATCCATGTGACTAGGTTTATTTCAGAAACTATAATTTTAATAATTAGAAACAAATTTCTATGATATCTAAAATTTCAGTGATTTCTCCAACTGAATTCCATGTGTTCAGGGAAACATATAATTCCCAGGACTGAATTTATCACATTAAATTCAATTTCCTTGTGATTTACTTTCCACTTTAAAATTTACCATATAGTCAAAGATACTTTTCTTATTTTTTGTAATGGTAAAGAGATCCTATGGTTATTAATGTAATATGAACAGCTCCTGGTTACAAAATAAATAAAAAGATTAATTTTTGTGCTTTTGCTGCAAAATTGTGCATCCTTTTAACAGATAAAAAGTGAAAAAAATACCAATTTGTGAAAGCTAAACTGTATTCTATAGAGTATGTGGCAGTGTATGTTGAATTTTCAGTAGCTGATGTCATAGAATATATATGTAAAGTAATGATATAAAATGATAAATGTGTGCATCAAGTATAAAATCATTTGCAGGCATAGTATGTATGGGGCAGAATATTTTAAAATTACACTTTCAATAATTATTCTGATTTGTGTGACAAATTTAGGAAATCACCAAATACTTGAGCAAGTAACTTTATTAACAATAATACATTTAAAGATACCGAATTAGAAAGAAATGTGGATGTTAATTTATGCAAAGAAGTTAATCACTAAATAATAGTATTTTAATATTAAAAGATAATATGATAATTCAAATTAGCATGCGGATGATTAATGTTTCATCATTTTTAAAATATTTTACAGATAATAGTATTTTTAAAAAATATTCAATTGCACTGGAGAGTTTTTTAGTTTATAAGACTAAAAGAACACTTTATATGATGAAACTATACAATGGATATGTTACAATGTGCGTAAGGTTATGACAAGTTTTAGAGAAAACATGGAAAGCAACACAGATTCATATTGCTCAATATTCGGCAATATTGTTTGGAGCTTTGTTGTATAATAATCTACTCCATATTTGAAGCATAAGACAATCAATTAATTGTGCTCAGGGACTCTGAGTTTTCAAAAGTCCGGAACAGAGCATTCATGACTTTGGCCTTTGGCCTCAGTGGAAAAACAGTAAGTTTAATGGTGCTTAAGAGATAAGGACTGGAATTACCTAGAAACATCTTATTGCACAAATATGGTGACTAATGATAGAATTTCTACTGGACTGTGGGCTGAAATGTGACCTCTACTTGTGATTTCTTCATGAGCATTAATTTGTACTTCGTTTCAGATTGGCCACAGCTATGTTAGGAAAGCAAGGAATCTGAGGGTAAACGACAAGCACATGCTGCATTGATGACCTGGCCTCATAAATTACATAGCATTACTTCAAACTCTGGATATTTCATTAATGGGTAGACTGAAGGATTGATAGATAGGTAGGTAGTTTTTAAGTCTGTAAATGTAGATTTAGATTAACCCTTGTGGTCCAAGAAGGGGACACTTGTGAAGAATGTCAAGGTTATGTAGTTAGAAGAGCATATGGGGTAGGGGAAACTGTTGAGGTCATCCATGGAAAATGCAGCATTCCACAGGACTTTTATTTAATCATCTTTAATAATAGGCATTGGAAATCAAAGAGAGTGATCAGTACATGCAAGATAGGCAGAGAAGCTTGCCTACATAAAGCATTGACAATATGCAATCAGATTTTTTGGACTTGAAGCTTAGGGCCATGTCTGGGATCTAAGCACCTATTGGTAGGTTGCCTGTGAATATTAGCCAGTTGAAAGTGGGTCAATAATTCTGAAGCAACAGGATATAACTTTAAAAGATTAGGAGATAGTATCTGTTAGTCTCAAAAGGACATATCATAAATCATGTTTCATAAACACACATGCAAAATAGGATAAAAAATTTTAAGGCTTTATTGCTTTTGAGTAATTCTGTTTTTCTATTCTTTCTCCAGTAGTCCCTTGAGCAGCTGAGCATGTAACTGTGTTAATGATCTGTTTAAGTAAAAGCTTTATATAATTGCTATGAAATTTGCCATTTGTTCTACCACCTCAGGGGAAAAGAGTTTTCTTAATATTTGCACTTTATCTTCTACTTAATTTTACAATAAACTTGATTGTTCATGGCATTTTACCTTCTTTCCTTGAAACTAGATGAAAAGTTTCTATTGTTTTTGCATGCTGGTGTCTCTGTGGAGATACACTATGGACTTAAAGGAGACTTAAAGATTTTTAACAGTTGGAAAGCTACTACTCAATATTTATCCTGAAGTTGCCATGACTACTAATGCAGACAACATTTGCTAAACAAGTTCAAGTAAGAGATAGCCAGAAAAGCACAAGGGGTCTCATTAATGGTTTCAACGATTAACCACAGTGAAAATTAGTGAGTGAATGTGTTGTCTTGATTTCCTATTCTGTTGATCTTGATAATGATAAAGTGAGACCATTTAACTATTTGTGTGTAGATATATATAGTTATATAAATATACAGTTATATGTGTATATTAATATAGTTATATACACATATGACTATATATGTATATGTACATATATATATATGTATATATAGTTACATACACACATATATATATAATTTGATGAGTTCATTCTTATGGGTGAAGAGGATAACAAAGGTAAATTAATTTTACTCCATTATCACCTAGAATAATAATATAAACAACATCTGGTAACATTATTTACCTGGAATCAGAAGTCAATAAGCCTCTGATATTTTTTAAGTATTTGTATTACAATTTTATACACACACATAAAAGAGGCATTATGTATACAACAGTGTGTGTATGTGTATATGCCCAAATGGGGGCTTTTTCAGATGAAAGGGAATTTCTATTCTCATGATTACTTGTCTTTGTTTTGGGCATTAAAAAAATTAAACTTTTCATTATTTAAATGTAATATTCCTAGCAAGTCTTCACTGTTATATAAAAGGTTAATTTTAAAAACTATGGTCACAAAGGTAAACTCATTTTCAATTTTATTCACAGGTTTTTGCTATGTAAATCACTAGTAATTGTTTTTTTACTTATAGCCTCAGTAAGCTAGAACACATTTGTAAAAATACAAAGAGTATTCATAAAGAGACAAAGGCACTTGGATCCACAATCTAGATACTGATTCATGGACCCAAATCATCCTATTTTTCCACAATTACTTATTATTATATTATTGGTATTTCCTTTTCTCATTCTTAAAGATTGTAGACCTATGGTTGCATCAATTCTTGTTTTATAACAATATCAGAAATTGTTTTTAATCACCTAGTTTTCTTTTTAATTGAGGAACACATTTCTCACAAATATCTTTTTCCAAATGTCAATATATCAACAACACAGTGCATTATCTGGTGAAAGGAACTATGATTTCCATGCAATGTACATTAATCATGGCTATTTACTCTCATTCACAAAACAAAATTAAACAATATTGCCATGATATAGGCAACTGAAGTTATGTCTCATATAGCAGGTCAAGTAATGGTGAGACCAGTTGCTAACTATAAAATTAACTTGCTTCAAATTCCTAGTCCCTCTTAATACAGTAGTAAGTTATTAAACTTAATTGAAGAACATTAATCCTATTCCTCTACTTTCAATGTCTGTTCACTGAGAAATTATCCAATTCTCAGTCATGATACTTTAGCATTATTTAAATCTCACCTTCTATATATAAACACTGATAAATCATTGTTCATATATATAACTTAAACCTCTTACTCCAGGCCCACTATTAGTTAAACAGACAATTCATCAAAAATCCAAATGATATGTGACTGGGGAGAAAAGTGAAACTCCAAGTATCTTCTATTCATTAAATCATATAATGAGATTTTGAAAGCTCATTTTATTTAATCTTTAGCATGCATAATTTTAACTTCCAGTGTTTATTAAGTAACTCAGAATATTATATTAGTATCAACTTACAGTGTGAGTTGTCCAACTATGCCATTCACATAACAAAATTAAACAATATAGCCATGATATAAGTGTGTTATAGCAATTTTAACTGTGAATTACAGAACCAGAAATAAACCCACATTTATATGGACATCTAATCTACAGCAAAAGGGTTAAGTGTGTATTTTGGAGAAAGGAAATTCTCTTGAAAAAAATGGAATTGCCAAAACTGAACAGCTACATGCAAAAGAATGATACTAGGACATCATTTTACATATTACACAAAATTAAGTCAAAAGGATTAAAGAGCTGGTCGTAAGACATGAATCCATAAAAAATATAGAAGAGAAGATATTCAGGACACTCCATGATATTGGCTTCATGGTTGTTTTTTTGGAACTCAAACAAAAAGGGAAATGAGGGCCACCCTGGTGGTGCAGTGGGTTAAGCAACACACTATGAAGCAAACCACAGCCACTGCAGCACAAGTTCGATCCCTGCCTCAGGCCAGGGAGGGGACCCACATGGCATGGCAGACCTCTCCTGCTTTGCCTGCTGCTCCCCTCAGCAGTGTACTTCTGTTGGTCTGCCTGTTCTGCTCCCTGCTCTCTGTGGTGAATTCTCTCACGCCCCCCCACACTTCTGACCTGTACCCCAGTGCTTATATGCATAAATAAATAAATATTGAAAAAGAAAGGAAATGAATAAAATGTGAAGGTAAGAAAGTGAGATTAAATTAAACTTAAAAAATTCTGTCCAGCTAAAGAAACTGTTACTAAGATAAAGAGACATCCTACTGAGCCAGACAAAATAGGTGGATCTCATATACCTGACAAGGGACTTATATCCAAGATCTTCAAGGAACACACAAAACTCAACAACAAATTAAAAAAAAAAAAAAAAAGGAGAGAAAACCTAAGCAGATACTTATCCAGTGAAGTCATACAGATGGCTAAGAGGCACATGAAAAATTTCTTGTTACTTGTCATCAGGGAAATATATATCAAAATGATCTCACATCTGTGAAAGAGCCCCTTATCAAAAGAACATAAACAATAATATTGGTGAGGAAGTGGAGAAAAAGGTGGAATTACACAGGTCTTGCTCTTATAGAAAATGATATCGAGATTTCTCTAACTATTAAAAATAGGTATACACTATGATCCATCAATTTCATTTGCAGTTAATTACACAAGTAATTAAAAAACTCTAATTCTAAGGAGTACACATACTTAAATAATATACAGTGCTGTAAACCAGCATTACCTTAATAAAATATAATACATTAAAAACTTAAATAGAAATAAAATTAAAAATGGTTTGAAATGTGTGTGTGTGTGTTAACAGGCAGAGAATAGGTATTCTAAGTATTTTATTTACATTTTTAAAATTATAATATTACATATAATCTATGTGATTATATAATCAAAAAGACCATTAAGGCCCATGCTAGTTATTTTTGATGTATAATTTTTGAGAATTCATGCAGTCACTACATAATCACTCTAGATGTCTCAGCCCAGAATAAATATAAAGCTCATGTTCAAGCAAAAACAAAAACTTACCAAGAACAGCTGCAATACTTTTGGCCTTCTCCTTTTATCATATAATGTTTGATATGGAGTTAGCACCTTTTGTATGCTTTGGACCTTCTTGTACTCCAGTCAAATTTGAATCAGCATCCAACACTTTATCCTTTGTACTCACGGTGTCTTGATATCCTTTCCTATGAACTTTTTAGCTGATATTACTTCCTCTGGAACATTTTCAAAAAATTCATAAAAACTACCTTTATCATTTATATCAATAAATTTGCCTTCAAAACATGGCAAAGCATAATCCTGCCATGATTTTGACTTAAGACTTCAAGCACAAGACACAGTTGAACTTCTGACCTGAAGAAATATGTAAATGAATGCTGGTTTTAGCCACTAACTTTTAGCAATAAAAAAAATGAATAGACTAAGTTATGTATCTTAAAAGTATATGTACTGTCATGCAGTCACTATATAGTCACTATAGTGGTGTCCCCATTTTATACAACAAAAACTTTACTAAAAAATTAGTAAAACACAAACTGGTAAATTTTTAATTTTCCTGATATATTTTTGTGTTAGATCAAGAAGTAGAATACAAATATATACTATATAAAATGATTATATTATTTAGAATTTTAAAAGTGCAGTATTAGATATAGATATTAAAGATAAACCAAATTTGTACACAAAAGAAATTTATAGACCTATGGCTTCCAGAATTATGCCTGCTTTGCAATGCATTGGGCTAACTTAAGATGGTTTTGAACTCAGTTGATAAACAAGTTTTACCTACATGTCAACTTCATACTATTACATTTGCTAGCTATGATTTTCTGTTTCAAAGGACAAAATATAAGTATAGAGTTAACCTAACCAAAAATAACTTTACTTCAAGTAAATTAATTATTTTTATTCTCTAAAATACTGCCAGTATTTTTCTCTTTTGCACATTTTCAATGTGTATATAATAATATAGTTTTAGGCAAGAATTTGTGAACTATGACCTATGAGCTGGGTCCGGCCTGTAATCAATTTTTGTAAGTAAAGTGTTATTTAACACAAAATCCATTCATATGCATATTGCCCATGACTGCTTTCAGTCAACAACAGACAGTTGAGTAGCTACAGTAGAAACTATATGGGCCACAAACCGTAAATTATTTGCTATTTACCGCTTTATACTTAAGTTTGTGAAACTCTTCTATTTTTGTGGTGGAAAACCTAACAAATAGAAATTAGTGGTAGTAAATTATAAAAAAAAAATCCTATTATCTTTCATTTTATGAAAATAGATAACGATATATATTCAGACTTTTAATAAGCATTTTTAGTTGATAGAGAAAGTCTGTCAAAGCAATTGGAATAAAAGAGTCTAAAAATTTTCATGTGCATATATGCAAGTACCAACAAAGCATTCTATAGAGGTCAGCATGTCCTCGACTTTCCTATCTTTTCATAATTCTAGTCTTGTAAAACCTTTCCTTTAAAAAAAAATGTTGCTGTGCCTCACTCCTTTAATTAGCAACTATTTCAATTATATATAAGGATGACTAGTTTTCTTTATAAAATAAATTCCAAACATAAACCACTAAAATTTAACAAATATCTATAATTAACTTTTAAAGTATAAAGGCAAAAATAATATTGTTGCTTATATTTGTCCATATATTGCAAGAATAAGAAATCTTAAATTGATTTCTTTGGAGTGAAAAAAAAAAATGAAGCTTGAAAGTAGACCATATTCTAAGGGAAGTATAATTAGATAAAGTTAATGTTCCAAACAGGATCTATACATTCTATTTCTAATTTCTAATCTACACAGAGCTTGTAAATCTTTTCTGACTCTTGGCATAGTTTTAGTCATTAATCTCTCTAAAAGCAATTTAAAATGAATTCATTATGTGACTTATTTATTTAATAGTTTAACAAGGAAAGTTGCTATGCCTGATTATAGGCTAAAATAAATATATCAAAATGTGTATATGTATACACACATGCATATACACACATATATACATATGTATATATACCCACATCATAAACAAGCTACACCATAGTATGTATAATTAGAATATTATTCATGGATCATTAGCATATGAGAAATATATTTAAATTTCTTTAAATTTAATAAATGTGATACAATTATTGTATTCATTATATTCTTCTGTTTTTATGTTTTCTCTGCTAAAGAAAAAAGGATAATACATATAATCATTTCTCCTAAAAAGGATGATTAAACTGTTCACTCCCAAATATTCACCACTTCAATGGATCCTAAACTCCCCATTGGGTAGTCAGAGATGGAGGGGTATCTGCATAGGTACATTGGGATTATTTGATTATAATCAAATAGTGGCTTTATGATTTTGTGACACAGATAGGAGTGGTTTGAGGGAACACAGGGAAATTTGAATTCTGTATTCTAAAACTATTACTTTGTTTTCTTAGTTTCTGAACTAACTTGTGATTTAGCATACTGTACTTAAATGAAGTTCTGAATGATTCTCAGTGGTTCAAACCAACTGAAACTGGGTCCCAACTAGTTCAATCTTGTTTTGAACAGTTCCAACCAGTTCTGACCAATTCACATGGTCTGGAAACAGTTCCAACTGGTTCCAACTGGTTCCAACTGGTTCACATTGGCTAAAACAGATTCTGACAGGTTCAAAGCAGTTCCAATCCACTCCAATTGGCTCAAACCAGTCTAACCTGCTCTGACTTGTCCAAACCAATGGAAACTGAACCCACATGAAACTCATTTTGAATTGTTCAAAGAACCAATACCAAAACCAAATAAATCTGAAACCAACTGACACTGAATCCAACTGGAATTGGTCTCAGGAATTGTGAGTTGCTCAAAAAAACTGGAAGTAAAACCAACTGACACTACAGCCTACTGGCACTAACCAGCTGAAACAGGTTCAAACTATAACCAGCTGAACCCGGTCTAACCAGTTCAAACTAGTACCAACCAGGTTAACCTGGCTGTTTTCAGTTCTGAGCATTTCAAACAAGTCCTGACTAGCTCAAAGTGGTTCTGAGAGGCTCAAACTGATTCTGTCTGAATCCAGCTGAAACCAGTTCTGATTGTTTCAAACTGGTTCTGACTGGTTCAAACTGGCCCAGGCCACCTCAAACCACTTGAAACCAGTTCTGACCTTTTCTGAATTGTTCAAGCCAGTACAAACTGAGACTGCCTGAAACTTGCTCTGAATTGTTGAAAGAACTGGAACCTAGAACAAATGAAAGTGAAACCAACTGAAACTGATTCCGATTGTCTCAATTACTGACACCAGTTATGAGCTGGTTTCAGCTGAGATACTAACTGAAAGTGAAACAAACTGACACTGGCTCTGTCTGGCTCAAAGAGACTGAAACCACTTCAGACCTATTATAACCAGCTGAATGCAAGTCCAATGAATTTAATCCTGCAGGAATCAGTTCTGATCAAGTGAAACCAGTTCCAACTAGTTCAAACAAGCTGAATTAACTGGGTTCCAGCTTGCTCAAAACCAGCTCTGACCAGCTGAAATTGGTTCTGACCTGCTCAAACCAGATCCAACCAGTTCTGACTTGTTCAAATCAATGGAAACTAACTGAAAGGTGTTAACTTATTTGAAGAATTCAAACCAAAAACAGCTTAAACTGAAACTGACATTGGTTTAGACTGTTATGAGTTGTTTAGACTGGTTCTGAGTTATTCAAACCAAGTGAAAGTGATACCAGCTGAACCTGAATCCAAACAATACTTGCTCTTATTGGCTCAAACTGAAACTAGTTTGGACTGGCTATAACTGACTGAACAGCTTGGTCCAACTGTTTCAAACCAGCTGGAACCTGTTTCAACTGGATGATACATGCCATTTCCAACTGGATCCAACCAACTCAAAATGGCTGAAATGGTCCCAACCTGTTCAATCCAATGGTAACTGAAACCCTTTTTGAATTGTGGGAAGAACTTAAACTGAAACCACCTGATACTGGTTCTGTCTCAAAACTGCTAAAACCTGTTTTGTGTTGTTCAACCCCAGTGAAAATGACACCAACTAAAACTGAAACCAACTGACACTGGCTCAAACCAACTGAGACTGGTTCAGACTGGTTCAAAAATAAGAGGGGATTTGAATAATAGCACTGAGTATAATTTACCATTTTCATTATTCTTCTATGGTGTCTTGTGAGTTTTCATGGCCCTTCTTCTTTGAATCTCACATTATAATTCAATCCACTAACAGTTTAGAGAAAAATATAAAATTTTACTTTAAGTGCTCAAGACTCATTGAAAAAGGTTTAAGAGATATTGAATATGTATTTATTGAGTTCTCTTTACAATTCTGTACATGTTTTTGTATAAATAAGATATGGTTTTTGAAAAGCATGTGCTCATCAAAAACTGTCTTTAAAAATTGAAAAAAAATCATTAATGTATTATGAGGTCGTTGAAATTAACAAAAAATGCATTATTTTTATTACATGCATGTGTGCATATTCCTAATTTTTAAATGATTTGGTTATAAATGTAAACTTAATTACTTCATTTTTTATACCTTAATTTTTTGTAGCTAGTGTGGAATAATAAAGCAGTAATTTATCTTTTTATGCATGTTTTGTATAATGGAAAAATAATTTGAGATTTCATATTACAATGGAAAAGGTCTGTTATCTCTTTTGTTAGGAGCAATTAAATGGAAGTAAAATATGGTTTAGTATAAATGTTATGTGTCCCTCTCAGTCTCTTTATTTATTTTTTTTAAGATTTATTTATTTATGCATACAAGAGCTGGGGTACAGGCCAGAGTACAGGGAGGAGAGAGGATTCACCAGAGACAGAGTGGGGAGCAGAACAGGCAGACTGACTGAAACACACTGCTGAGGGGAGCAGCGGACACTGCAGGAGAGGTCTGCTGCACCACATAGGTCCCCTCGCTGGCCGGCAGCAGGGATCGAACTCGTGCTGCAGTGACTGTGGTTTGCTTCATAGTGCATTGCTTAACCCACTGTGCCACCAGGGAGGCGCCCCTCTCAGTCTCTTTAAATAACATAAAATAATTAAAAAAGTGATCAGTTTTAAAATAGCAATTAAATAATGTATATACATTTAAAATAATATCATGGTAAAGTTACAGAATCCACAATTCTGTTTTATATTCTTTATCAACATGGTATCTCAGCTAATGTGTTTCAAGATAGAAATTAAATCTAATTTTATTCTGTCTCAGAATAACTTTAAACTTAAAAATATGAAAACTGCATTTGCCATTGCTATTTGGTCTTCATAATCATATGCTCATTCTTTTGGCATACATTCATTGTGAAACATTCTTTAAGGCATTCTTCTAAACAATGACAACATAGTATGCACTACATAGAAACTACATAGTTCCTACATTGAAGAAGCTGATTGCCAATAGGAGTTGAAAGATACATGACAATGTTTAAATAGACAAGATAATTTCAGAGTGGGACAACAGCTGTAATGAAAAAGGATAAGGTGAAATGATTGTAGAAATGAAAGATATTTCAAATGTTATGGTCAGAAAACACCTCCAAGAAAACCAATATACTTGCTACATCCAGGAGACACACAAGTTAAGGATTCTATGGTTTCAATATAAGTCAGAAAGGGAGTAAGAAAGTAAAGATGCCACATTTATGAAAGAGCAAAACAGTCTATGGAATTTGAGTGACTGAGCAAGAAATAATCCTAATGCTAGACACAAGGGATTTGTAGTACCATGCTTTCAATAGAAAGAACTGTGGTTGCTAATAACAACATGAAGCCAATTTGGAAAAGAGCCAATGGTTATATTTAAGAAGAGAAGAAAAGAGACATATTGTTTATATGTAATAAATGCAGCCTGGTAAATGGATAGTCTGTGGGAAATTTTAGATAAAAGAAAGCAGATAATTCAGTAGTAAATTTATTGGAGATACCTGGTTAACAAAATGTACTACTAGACATTGTTCTTTATGTTGAAAGAAATCTATGCACTTACATATGTCTTTTTATTAATCTTAAAAGTGTTTATTAAGATTACATGTATTCCATGAACATACTAGATACATAGAATACAAAAATGAATTTTCTAATTATCTCTGCAACAGAAGGAAGGCATCTAATATGGAGTAAGTCCCACATATATATGGGTAGAACTAAGCTTAAGTGACACAACAGAGACAAGGAATCTGTTGGTAGACAAGATTTTTCACCATGATAAATGGTGCATTATCTGTTAAATCAATGTTGTGTTACTAATTCTGAAATCCATAAGTCACTATTTGTACACTAAGGGAGGTGCAATCTATTAAAAATGAATGAAGGGCCCTCTCTGATAGTGCAATGTGTTAAGCAGTGCACTATGAAGCAAACCGCAGTCACTGCAGCATGAGTTTGATCCCTGCCACCAGCTGCGGAGATGACCCACATGGGTAGCAGACTTTTCCTGCCTCACCCACTGCTCTCCTCAGCAGTGTATTTCAGTTAGTCTGCCTGTTCTATCCCCCACTGTGTCTCTGGTGGATCCTCTCACCCCCAAAACCTCTGGCCTGTACCCCAGTTCTTGTATGCATAAATAATACATCTTTTTTTTTAAATGGATGATGGTACTCAAGAGTTTTTCCAAATATCATTACTTGTGAGGTACATAATTTTTTTCTGACTTGATAAGAATTATCTTTTTCTTAAAGACATATATTCACAGATGAATTTACTATGAATCTGGTGAAGTTAAGGATGCAAAACTTATGAATAAGCTAGGCTGTTTCAAGAGGATTGTTCACTTTGCATTTGATAATGCTTGTGTAAAATTTGTAAATTCAGAAGGTGTCTGTTTTAATTTTCACTCTGCCCTTCCCTTTCTATCACAGTTAGTGGTCATTAGCATAAGTGCAGATTCAAGTATTCTTGTAATAAAGATATAAGAAAGAGTAGAGTATATTTATATCATTTTCATGAGATATATTAAAATAACTAGAGTTCTACCCATTCTGAGTAAGTTTTTGCTAGAACCACTAGTTCAGAAGTAGCTTCTAGGACTCAGAATGGAGTTGTTCCAGAGATATTTATTTATGCATTTTATTTTTTTTCAAAAATTATTAGTTTGATACCAATGATGAACCAGTAGCTATGGTAGAAACTAGGAAAATAATGCCTTTTCTTATTTCATTTCTTTCTCACAGTATCTATGCTCAAACTGTTTTAATTCATCAAATGCCACTTCTGCCCTCACTCAGGAGAAACTTATTTTTAACAACTGTACTATATTTACATCATCTCTATAGATATGATTCCAATTTTCATAGTAAAAGGTGATCAAAGAATATTCACCCAAATAATTTGTAAGGGAAATTATTATAGAGGAAATTATAAACAATATAATGCATTTTTTCTGGACCTTGTGATGTGTGTCAATTTCCAGTTTTTTTAGTTCTGAAATTTACTGTGATTTTGCCTCCTTTTATGCAAATATTAATTTACATGCACAATACTATGTATAATATGATGCCTCATTTTATATTATATAAACTTTGAGGCTCACAAATATAAATCTATCCATGAATATCTTAATGTAGGAATAAATTATTTATATTCTATTTTACATATGGTTTCTCAACAATGGTTCTTTCAAATGCATACTTTGCAACTCCATTTTTTGTCTGAGTAAGAAACTAATTTTCAGACATTTTTAAAGACATTTATTTCCCAGGGCCATAAATGTGATTTGAGATTCATATATAGCTGTTCCCACTCCAATCCCTGCATTCTCCCATGTAGAAAATGGCATCCTACTCACACTATGAGGTGAAAAAAAAAGTGTGAACTAATTTTTACAGAGTTGAACTATTTATTTTCCTACATTTCCTACATAAATTTATTTCCTACATAAATGCCGAAAATGCTATTACACATTGTTACCTTGGCTTTCCCGCACATTTCTGACAGTGCATAATGCATACTCCTACTATAGTGTTTGATGTCTTGCCTAAGGTCATGGATATGTTTAATTTCTGCTGAAATCTTGGTGTATTAAGAAAAAAAATCATGTGTAGATTCTTTCATAAGATGATCAGGTTCCCTGAGAAGCATCATCAAGCATTTTTCAGTATCCAATTAGAATTTACCTACAAAACTGCAGTGAATCATTTTTATAATAATTTATGACACTGTATCTTTGTATTCTAAAGTAAGACTTTAATGTTTTTAAACACAGAGGGAGTTAACTATTAAGCCAGTGAAATGGAAAATCAAAAAGCTCATTTTATTTTCAATATTTCCTAGACAAGGCTTTTATGAGCAACTTGTTTTAGTAAAATCCAAAGATGATTGCATATTTGAAAAGTATTAAACATTAAATAGTTCAAAATGTTTGAAAGACAGTGGTAATATCTATTAGTAAAATAGTGAATGATAAATGCAAATTTAACATCACATATATGAGACAATATGATTTAAAATATGAGATGCATAGCTTAAAGTGCCTTGCTAATCACAAAGCAATAAAGATATTCTATTTGACATAAAATAAAATGCTAGAGGAAACATGATACAAACAAATAATTTGTTAATTGAGAAAGTTAAAATTTATTCCATAACAGTTTTTGTACAAGAACTTAATGATAATAATTATCTATATACCAAACTTTATTCCTATAAATGCAGTATTCTAAAATTAAGTAGCAAATATTTTCTGTTTTCTGGTGTTATGTATAATTTATACAACCTGGCAAAAATGAATGTAACTCAGAATTTCAATTAAATTAATTTTCCCATTTTGGGGAACATCTTCCATAATAGAAGACACAATTATAATGTATGCTTAGTTTTCAACACACCATACAAGTGGTAAAAATAAAATGAGTTATTAATCACGGGAAAATGTAAGATATTATTTGTAGTATGTAGGTGGTCCTCTACAGAAAAAAAAAATGGCATAGCTAATATTTATCAGCTCACTCCAATACCTCTAATTCTAGATAGCCTCAGACTCAGTCTATACTAACATTGGACAAGGATTCTTACTTCCAGAATGCTGGATACTATAATCTCTGTAAAGCCTGAGTCCTTTTTTGGACTTGTCTTTGTTGGCTTAGGATTACTGCAATGCTCTATTTGTAATTATCAACAGATATCAACTCCCAAGAGATCAACCACCAAATAAGCAGATGCGTTAGATAGAGGATAAGAGATAGATGTTCATCTTGTCAAAAAAGTCTTCTCTTTTATAGGATCTTTGATATCATATAGTTTCTCTTATACATCAGATTCCATAATAAACAGACTTCATATTTTTTACAGTTTTCTTCCTTCAAGACACAATTTCCTGATAATACACAATTTAGGGAGACTGGAAAATTATTTATTTCATGAAAGTGAGGTAATAGTGTAGAGACCTTCCTTACGTGCATAAAGCAATCTCTTTAGTGTGTGAACAGGTTTAGACCTAGAAACTAGGCAAAGGACCAGAATTTTCCACTGCAACATTTGACATATTTTGCTTTTGCTTGCCACCTCTTGTTATTTTCAGAAAAATAAATATATTTGCAGTAAAATACAAGTATAAAGTACAAGTTAAATTGTATTTGTCCATTTATCTTTTCTAATTATCTATTTCTGTTTAACAAATTAGTCCAGAACTTATTGGCTTAAAACAAATGTTTAATTTTGTTCACAATATTGTAGGTTAGAAATTCTGGAAAGTCTCAGCTGGTTTGATCTGCTCTGATCCACACACCATCTGGGCCTAAAAAACCTGTAGCCAAGATGGTTTTTGGTTTTTATTCACATTTCTAGTAAATGTGGCTCAGTGATTTCTTTGTATCTCTCTTGTCCATCTCCCTCTTCATCTCATTCCATGGTTTCCAAATGTGGTTTGGATTTTGCATGCAGCCAGGCTCCTTATATCATGATCAAAACATATACCCCTAGAAAACATTATAGCAAATCTTCTAAGATATAGAGGATAGAAGTGGTCAGTCTCTTAAGACATGGACGTGGAAACTGACACAGTGAGACATCTATCATATTCCACTGTTTGAAGGAATCAAAGTGGACACCCCATACAAGAGGAGAAAATTTAGATTTGACTGTCATTGGAAAACTGTCAGTGAAATGGAGTCAACCTCTTACTTTATTTAGGGAATCCTTATATTACTGCGCCCCTAGTGGCATATATGGATCTGTTTTTCAATAATATAATTATAATCCTGAAGTACAGGATTGCCATTTTAAAAGAATATAATTTCTATTAAAATAAAGGAATGTGACTCTAAAGCAGCATTTCCAAAGTCAATCCTATCTAGCTTACATATTATATCAAACACTGATTTGTTCAAAGATGCCATTGATGTAGTGAAGAGTATGCCACATGGTTACAGAGGATATATCCATCCTTATACAATCCCATTCGAGCATCCCCATCATTTCTGTGGTCCTCTCAATCCTCCTTCAGAACTCTACTGTGACAATTTCAGCATTGTGGCTCATTTGCAGCAAGAAATTATACGATCACAATTCAAGTATCATCCTGACAGAGTGTTATGACTTGGTTTAGGTGTCCTGGGTAAGATGTTAAATACAAGTCACAAAGATATGATGACCATTCAAAAATTCCTACCTTCCATGTCCTTTGTTCTGCTGCCAATCCAATATAAACAAGTTTTTGAACCCTCTCCTGTTTCCTCTGTTACTTTCTAATTGTTATTAACAAGGAAACTACGGTTCTTTTACATGTTTTTTTTTTTTTTTTTTTCTGAGAGCTGGAACCATATTGCCCTCTTTGCATGTTTTCAGAACATAAGCTGACATCAATCTTTACAAAGAGAGAGAATCATCTTGTATCATATTCAGTAAATGAGAGAAGTTAAGTTCCTCCAACCTACTTGGAGACTAATAGAAATCTGGAGGTCCAAGACACTCACAATTAACTACTGAAATGTTACAATTACATATCTCTGAAACTACTATTTCCTATCAAATTTGGAATTTTGATATGTGTTGAAGAAATATTATTAAATTACCATTTGTCCAGTTTAATAAGTTTGGAAGTACTGCTCTTTCTAGTCTTCTACATATCTGATCAGAAATCATCCTGATTAAATTATCATTTAATTCACAGATAATTTGCTTTACTCCTGTGTAAGAAATATCATCATATTATGCAGTTTTTTAATCTATATATTTGGGATGGTATAAAATCCATTTATAATTCATTTTAAAGGGAATATAATTTAAAGCTTATGATTTTGCTTTCATTATTCTCACAGGGTTATAATGAGAAAAAATGAAAATATATTCACTGACAGTCATTTTGATGCTGATGTTAAATCACCAAACATGTTTAAGTATTTGCTTTATTGATGTTTATGCTTCCTCCTTTCCTGTTTTGGAAGGATGGACAGTGATATATTGGTGGTTTTAAGGGAAATTATCAATTTTTTGGTGATGAATATAAAATCATCTGAAGAAATATTATTGTCTGGCATTTCTTTCTCCCACAATAAAGCAACAGAAAAATATGTGACATTTCTGTAAAGGATATCAACTTACCTTACTGTCAAAAAATGCGGAGTCAAAATAATTAGGTTAGCAAATCTTAGAGAACATACCTTAGGCCATAGAGCGTTTGTTTGTTTTAACTTAGGAGTAGTTTCCAACACATTATTCCAGTGACTGCATTTTGTATTATAATGATGAGCTAAGTCATCAGAAGAGAGGGTGCTGATAAAAATGCTCACTTTATTAAAACTGTGTATTCACTTTCATCCCTACCAGAAAATATTATATTCTATATAACAAGCTTCATTTCATATTTAGTCAATATTTTTATTTTTTTCATTAAATTAACATTGCATTATAACATTATATAACATCCAGGTATGTATAATTGAAATAAATATGCATATATACTATATTCAGTTTCCCCACTGGATTTTTTAAATGCAGCCTTTCTGTCTCCTTAAACAGGGTCAAAACATAGACAAAAATATATTTTTATCTCTCTCCATCCCTCTTTAACCTCTAACCCACAGTGTAGACAGAATAATAGTATATGCTTCGACCAAATCTTTTTAAAAGTTATTTCTGTTCACTGACACTCTAAGTTTTATAAAGTAGCAGATTAGTCACATATCACATAAGAATTGAATCAAAAGGGAAATTTAAAATATTTAATCAGGGGTTTAGTGAACTCCGAAGACACACCATCTATGTATCTACTCTCAGGGGAAGAAAACATGTGATTGACTCCCCAGGTGTACAGGTACCTTGAAAAAGGCAGAGTGAATCTAGTGGCATCTGAAGAAGCTGAAGACAGAATGATATTACTACTGGGAAATGAGGGATAACCAATTCTTGATGGTCCTAAGACCTTGAGAAAAATAGTATCCTCACCCATTTTTGTTTGTTTGTCTTGTTTTAACTGCAGTACTGAATGCTTTATGTTGTATCACAGCATATGAGAGACCTTTGGATGTAGAATTTCAACTACAAAATTGAGTCCTTCCTTTGCTTTGGAGTTATCTGGGATTTAGAAGTTTGAGTAATGGTTTAGTAGGATTTATATTTTATAGGTTTTGATAGTTATTTTATCTCTGTTAATGTAACTTTCAGGTAAAGTGTCAATATCTTATTTAGAGTATCCATGCAAGAATTACAATGAGGGAGGAAAGCAAAGGGACAAATGGAGGAGACACAACTTTATTGTGAATAGAAGAATCTTCTGGAAACTTCAGGAAATAATTTCTTTGGTGTTTATCTGATATTATAGCTTCATTTTCCAAGTAAGTTCTCCATGTTAAATTTTCATTGGTGTTATCATTGAGCTTTTCAGTCAAGGGAACAGTTCATGGTAAAGGACTATGAAGGAAAATATGGGTTACTTGAAATAACTGCCACATGTGTCAGAAGTTTACTTCAAGGAAAAGGGTAATGTAGCTAGAATAATCCTTCTGTCTAGTAGATATTGAAGGTGGATATCTAGTTCTTATAGTTAATTGAGTTGAGTGTTTAAAGCTATGCCAGGAACTGTATGTTTTTTCTTTCTTTAGAGTACCTTTATTGATGTGGAGGATTTTATTTTTTCTCTTGGTTCTCCCTTTTAAGAAAGAACAATCTATTTTATAGTGTCCTTTATTGTTACAATATCTGCAAGTGTCCTTGTAAACAGGTAGCCAATTGGGAAGAGGGCCACTCAGCTCTTTTGTCTTCAGGGCCAAAAATTTACATTGGGTCCTGTTTCATTCTTGTTCTAAAGCCCTTTCAAAAGGTTCTGCCAGGTGCTGCAATTCAGATAAAGGGTCTATTTCCCATTCTATTTTTTTTTAATTAGGTCTCCAATTCCAGGTTTCACTCCATTGACAAAATGAGATAAAAAGGCTGCTGTTACATTAGCACATTTTTTAACTTCCAAATGTCGTTAGAAGATATTTTCTAATTTATTCTGAACATATCCTGGAGTTACATATTTTGTTTGCTTCTCTGACTGAATTACAAGAAATCAAATTTTTAAGTGTTTCAGGTATCTTTTGGGAAACTTTGACCTATATTTATAGCCTTTTGTAGCCCTCAGGTTAATTGTGGAAAGAGAGATACTAAAAGTCGCATCCTAGGTCAGTACAATCAGCTTCTAAGCAGGATTTAACCTCTGACATTCTGATTTGACACATGTGCAAACTGATGTAGGTCCTGAGTGGCATGCATCCAAAACAATTCTAAATTCTTCTATGAGTAAGTATACATACCTGCCATGCTGGGGTTTAGTAACTCTTAATTTAATTTAAATTCAAAGTATAAATTTTGTAATTGCCTATATACACAGTTCTTGGGAGAGGTGGATACAGACAACTGATGTTTGGGGAATTTTAGGATAATTGCTGGGTAAATACAGGTCAGGCAAGGATGAAGGAGTCTACAGAAATATAGAATGAAAGATATCAGAAGAATAATGAGGAAAGAAGAGCTGCTATAAAGAAACAATTAGAGAAGTAAGTTTAGTCCATGTTGTTTGTCAAGTTTTTAGTTAAATGTGTTAGTAAAAGTGTTATGTATAACATGGAATTACAATATTATAGTTAAAGATATATCAATATAGAATAGGATATAATCGAAGCAAATAAGACAGAATAGAATGGAAGACTAGTAATGGTAACAAGGAATGAAGTTGGGGATGAACAAGGAATGAACAAGGAATGAAATGGGGAGATTAGAATTTCTACTTGTTGAGGGACCAAGGAAATAAGTGGTGGAAGATTTTTTCCATGTGTTGGATTGCATTCTCTATAGCTGTAGAGGGCTTATATGACAATCATAAAGATCTTAATCTATGCTCCATTATACATTACTTGATGCTCTTACAGTTCCTTGAAATCAAATGAACCAAATATATTACACATAATGTGTATTTTTTTTGTTGAAATCAAATGCTAATTTCCATTTTTATACCATATGCTCTTTATGATCCAAATAGTTTAAGTGATGAGATTTAGACATCTTTCTCCTATGCAGATTCAGTATACAAAAAATAGTAATCAAATATATAAAATGGAAATGTGTATGTATCACTTACAGAAATAGGCTATTAAGGTTACTAAATCTGGATACAAATTCTACTAAACTAATATCATGTACTTCCATTCAACCCTATCATATTACTAATGGAATATATATTTTTGTGTTATTGACAAATGCTAAATAACAACTTACCTACCTTCTAAATTATTTTACATAGTAATATTTTCCAGTTAAAATTATAGTCAAAAGTGGGCCTCCCTGTTGGCACAACGGGTTGAATGCCACACTGTGAAGCATGCAGAGCACAGCAACGTGAGTTCAATCCCAGCAAGGGAAGAGACCCATATGGCATAGCAGATCTCTTCTGCCTCGCCCGCTGCTCCCCTGAGCAGTATACTTCAATTGCTCTGCCTGTTTTGCCCCCCACTCTGTCTCTGGTGAAACCTCTTAACTCCTGTGACTCTGGCCTGTACCCCAGCTCTTGTAAGTATAAAGAAATTTTAAAAAAATATATAGTCAAAAGTATACTGTGTAAGGATATCATTTCTTCTGTCTCTATAGCAACAAATCATAGTTTTGAATGTACTGCTATGGAATGATTTTATTCATAATTTCTGATGCTGCTACTACAGTCAAATCTGTTTTAAAAAAAACAATATATTTTGATACTATGAAGCTATAAAACTGATGAAATCCTACCATTTGCAATAGTATGGGTGGACGAAGTCAGTATGTTTAGTAAAATAGGTGTGAAAGACACTATGATTTTACTCATAGGTGGTATAAAGAGAAATCAAATAAGTAAACTAAATAAAACTAAACTTTTAGACTATGATGAAATTAGAGATCATCAGAAGGAAGGTGTGATAAATTAGGTTAAAGGAGTCAATTACATGGGGAGAGCTAGAACTAGATATTTGGTGATGGAACCAACATAGTATAAACCTGTTATATCACACAATGTTACTTGAACAAAAAATAATTATAAGTATCTCACAATCATAATGCAAAAATATCCCTTTGGTTTTTTTTTTTGTGAATTTTATTGCTTAGAGTGTGTAATATTGCTTTTGTTTAGAGACAGAAAAACCTCAATGCTTTATTTTCTTTCATCACTTCAACTCACACAGTTGCTAAGTGACTAATGTTCTCATGCACTGAAGATAACCACTGTCTCTAGCCTTGTTAATTCCGTAGATTTTGAGCAAACAGACATTCAAATGGACTTTTCCAATAATTAGATTAACATATTGAAGAACAATCACAGCTTTGTGTATAGAATGGTATGGAAACAAGATATGGAATACTGGTAAATAGGGAATGCTTTCTGAGTGAGATTTTACAGCAAACTTAATAATGCAAGTCAAATATAATGTTGACATTTTATAACAATGCAAGTCAAACATAATGTTAGTGTATGTATGTGAGCTGTGTGTGAACTGTGTTGAAAGAGTGAACAGGGAGGGACATCCAGGTACCATACTTGCCCACTTCTATAGGGAAAGGGCTGCTCTGAGCAGTTTGAGGTCTTGTTTTAGGGTGGTTGTGACCTTTCTCCCACCTAGGGCCTCTGCACCTGTGTGTGCTAGGGCCCTCTGTGCACCTATGTGTGTGAGAACGAATTGGATAAGGTACTCCTGCATGACTGTCTCAGGACAATGCCCCACATCACAGGTAGCCAGGGACACCTAGACATCCTTTGAATGACTGGATGGTCAGAGTCCAAGACGGGTGTAGCTCAAAATTATACTGAGCACCTGCACAGAAAATACTCCCTGCATACATGGCCAACACATCCTTCCTTGTTCCCCATAGAACGGATTACCCCCTTTGATCCCTTTGAAGTCTTGTCCTCCAAAAGATGAATGCCTTTGTCTCCCTGGACCCTGTCTCCTACCACTGTCACATGATCAGTGCTTATAAAGCATTGTAAGAGGGCTTACTCAATGAGTAGCAGTCTTGCCTTACAAACCTGCTACATGACTGGCGTCCCCAGGGACTTGCTGGCATAGCTATGACCACCAGAGTGGGCTAATACTTGTTTCCTAAATGAAACTAGTTTTTCTGGTTAAAAATAAAAATAAAATATAGCAAAGAAGCATCACTTTTATTCAATATTTTGGTTCCATCTCAGTTACTTCGTATGCAAAACTTGCGATGACATTATTCCATCATAGAATATTGTTTTAGTTTTATATTATCAACAGGAGCTTTGAAGCATTGATATGCATTTGTTGCCTTAATATTTTTTGATAATGAATAATCAATCCAGATTCCATTTTAACAGTTTAGAAACAAAGTATAGCAATGTAAATTAAAGTTGAGCCAGGAAAATGATGAATCACTCTCAAATCATCCCATATCAACATTTCCAAATGCTGTTTCTTTGTCAATCAGTAATAATAAACGCTAATGTGTAATGGCAAAGTGATTGCTTATTTTCTATTATTCTGAATAGGAGACTCTGGTCCATTATATTAGCTAAGAATTACACTTTAGAAATATTATAACTAACTTAATGTAATAAGATCACATAAAGTAGCAAATAGCCTAACTAGCTTAGGAATCATTCACTAAGTCATTCTACAACAAGTATTCTCAGAGTAGTTTTATATATGAAAGACTATTCTAGATGTTAGTTATCTGGTAATGAAAAAGCAAACATGCGAAGTAAAAGAAAAAAATTGTTTTGGTGTTTTATTTTCTAGGTGGAGAGAAGTAAAAAATGCATAAATGCACAATAGAGTGTATTGCATTTTAATAAATAAGTATTCATACATTTTTGCAAGTGGTCATATATATGAAATGTCATTTGGATTTGGTTTGGAAAAGTACTTTTTTTTTTACCATTTACATATTTTATGGGTATAGCCCTTTCTTGCAGTTTGTTTAGAAAATTTTCTACTTTAATACATCTCACTTTAAATAAGACTGTAGGATATTAATAACTTCAAGGAATACTAAACTGTTATTTAGATTTACAGGCTACAAATATTTTGATTTATTTATAAACAATAGGTGATGTTAATTTGACTATTTAACTTGTATAATTTGTCAGAACAGAGAGAACAACAAGAAGGTAGGTTTGATTAAATTTAAAACAAGACATTGCATATTCTTTAGTTATTTTCATAGTAAGGTATAAATAGTTCTCTATTATTGTACACCCATTTCTTTAAAAATCCAAAATTTAAGCACACCTAGGGATCAAAATATATTGAAAACATTTTCCTATTTTTAATATCACCTACAGTTAATAAACCTGTTGTTCTAAACACTAGCAAGAAAATTGTATTTCTGTTATAACATACAAATTTAGGTCATCTTTTCTGAAGTCTTAACTTTGTAAATCCACTTTGTTCTTTGACAGAAATATTTAGACCAATGTAAGTATAAGGAGCACCCTAAACTTTTACTCAGACATCTGGAAATCATCTTTGACTTCATTCAAGTTGCTTATCTCCAGTTTTAGAGTATACTTTCTCACTTTGTCCTGAAATTTTAGTAACCAGATACAAAAATTAATCTTGGAGTTGTTAAGATAAATGGAACATATACTGAAAAATGTGGTGCATACTATTTCCTGGTTCTTTTTATGGTATTTGAAATCAAGTCAATGGTATTAGAAATCAATATCTAGCCCCTATGTGTTGTCACTGCTGCTGGGAATTTGTTTCTTCTAGGTCTTCTCAGCTAACATAGCAAAGAAATGTAAGTATAAATAGTAACCCATGTATATGCACATGCTTATCAATATTCTAAACATCTGCACTTATAGTTAGCTAGATATGACTTCTTAGTACTCTAATCTAATTACTGGCTTATTCCAAGGAATCAAATATTTGTGTGTGTGTGTGTATAAAGTATTTTACGCAACTGAAATGAAATGAAGATGATTAAGTAAAATGTTTCCTGAAGGCTACTGAGCAAATTTTATTTCGAACTAGAACATGAAGAGAGAGATGAGAAGACATAGTAACAGTGCAAGTTGAGTCTTCTAATCACACTTGAAAAAGGCATGACAACTTCCCCAAAAGCTCTAGAGCTGTATACTGGTTTAATAACTCATTGTATTTTTAATATAACCTATCATTTAGAAAGAGTCAATATACATTTTATATAGAGATTTGAAATTTTCCTAAACTCTAGTGATGATGTTCAAAATTCAGTATGTATAATTAACATATTGCATACCTGTTATTTGAACCAAATCTTATTTCTAAAATGGGCAAAGCCAGGTAAGAAAATTCCATTCAGATTTTATCTACATGAATAATCCCTCTCAATCTTAGTCTATAATAGATTTCCTTTTCTATATCTCTAAAGAGGATGACATTTTCTGTGGTCTGGAAATTTTTTTCAGTTCTTTTGTTTAATGAAATCCATTTATTTTAGACAGACTGGGTGGTGAGGTACTAAGCAAGTGCCAGTTTTTTGTTTTTTGTATTTTTTAACTCAAGTGTGAAGCTTGATGAAGAAGCAAGTTCCTTCCTGACCTTTAAGTTTGAGTCAAGCATGAACTGCTTACTACTTAACATTGCTTTTTTAGTGGTAAAAATTCCAAAAGTTTAGGGGCTCATTTCCAATTTTGTTTTGGTTTCAACACACAGATATATAACAATTCCACTAACCCTATTAGTACTGTATTTTTGAATGCCTGACTTTATTTCTGCTGGTCTTGAAGAACTCTGAGATATCTGATTACCTAAGACTTTAATTCTTCTTGTCTTAATCAGTGCACAAACAGTAAAAGCAAAAGTGAAATATGAAGCCTTTAACTAAAACCTGCTTTTGCAAGTGTCTGCTAATCAACTCTTTTTCAGAACTCACATTAATTAGTCATGACATTCCCCAATCATATAAATGCCCTATTGTAAATGTTAGAATTCTGTACTTGACAACAGGCCATTGACTTATTTGTGAAAGCATAAGCACTTGAAATTTGGTGGCAGATTCTGGAAATATGAATGACTCATTCCAACCATTGTCTTAGAAATCTTAGAGAACATAGTAACAAAAGATGAGACAAGATATCTTAAGAAAATAATCACTGTGCTTGTCCATATCTCTTGGCAGAGAGGATAGTTAGAACTGACATTGTTCAGTTCTAACTGAACACTGTTCTGTTTTACTGTCTTCAAATCTAAGTATCATCTACTGATATTCACATATCTGGCTGCTAGTATTCCAAACTCATGCTTTAGTGGCCATATAGACTAATAGGAAAATACTACAAGTAATAATCACATCAGCTGTGATACTCTATAATGCTGGTCTATCACATTCTCACACCACAGAGGAAGAAATTATATCAGGACTACAGTAAATAAGAATCTATGGCTAGCAATGCATTCAAGGACAATACCACATATCTTAAGTCAGGGTTGCTTATAAAACAAAAAGTTATTCCAAACTAGATCAAGAGGATATTATTTTTATACATGTTATATATACAATACATATAAATAATATCAACGTAGTGAAATGTTATTTTTAACTCTAATTATGAACTAGCCACAGATTGGATAATTTAAAGCTTATCTCTCTGAATTCTCACAAAGACTGCATTTCTATAATTTTACACTTGTGATAGCTAAGATTCAAATAATTTAGTTGTTTGCTCATATTAAAACAGACAAAAACTAGTTGGCAGAATTTTCTGCGTGCTTATAATCACCACCTAATAAGAGAATGCTGTTTGATTGCTTATAATAAAGGCATCTGATCACCACTGGAGAGAATAAACTATCAGGCAGTGAATTTTGCAAAATATCTCATGTTCACATTATTTAGCCTTCTCTTGATCTTACACATCCCTTATTTTTGCCTTTTTCCCAAAAATATTTTTTCCTAACTACCTCTGTGTAGACAAGTTTCCTGTGGTAGAAAAGTCCATCATTGGGTTGTTTTCAGTGTTTAATTGGTTTGTAAACCTCTTTAAAATTCATCAAAAGAAATTGTCTGAAATAGGGTTTAGAGGATGGTTGCTATATTTTAACACTATGAAACTGATGGCATAGTCAGTTTAAAAAAATGCTTCTCAAACATACAATCAATTATTTTTGACTTGTAATTAATGAATAATCTGAAATATATTTAGCAAAATATCTTTACCTAAGTCATTTGTTGTAAGTTTTCTTAAATTTCACAGATACATGTGATTTTATCATTACTTATATCTAAACTTTATAGATATATAATAGAAAATTTATCTCTACTTTGAATCTTAATATATTATTAGCCATCTCATGTTCATATTTCCCTTTCACCTTATCTAGATACACTATTTGGTTCCTTCAAAGTGCACCAGTGTCTGTACTTTCTTTACCTGACCTGTGTATCACTTAGAATGTAATAGAGATAAGGTTGTCAACCTTGTCTGCTTTGCTATATTCAATTTCACAGTAGTTAGCAATTTCAAATGCAAGTCTGCCATTACTCTGACCCAATTCATATAAAAACTCAAGAATTCATTTCAGGCTGTTTATTTCAAAGGCAAACACCCTAAATCGGGACTGAGATATACATGTTCACTTTTATTCAATATTCTTCTGGCATATGCTATGACAAGTAAATTTCCATTATGAACTGGATGTTAAACAGCCTCCAAATAAATACAGTACTATAAGAAGCATAAGGAAAAGGCAGTAATCCCATTATCAATCCCTTTGCTTCCTGTTCCCTATAAAAATCAATCATTTTAACTACTGCTATATAAATTACCAAAGTATAACTTTCATCATGTTATAATACTGTTGAAAACACTGTAGCTGTCAAAAATCATTGCCTCAAAGAATAATTTCCTTTCTATGTTTTTTTTCTTAGTTTCCAAACTACTTCTCTAATTTTATGTTGTAATATTCTAATAATACTGTTTTCAAGGCTAAAATTTTCTACCCAAAGTCTTCATGCTGCATTACTCTGATTTTTCTAGCAATCCTTGAAATAGCATTTAAAATGTGTTTATTTATAAATCACAATCTTCTATATTTTCAGATGGGAATTTCAGAATTGATATGTCTTTTGTTCTCCTCCAAAATTGGAATTCATTTGTTCACAAATTCTCTGACCTATATTAACTTGCATGTTAAGTGAAGGCATTGTGTGCTGTCTTCATCTTAAAAGGCAGTCTTGTCCTTTATTTATGATGTAGAATTTGTGTAATTCAGTACAATCCTATTGAATGATTGGTGGTAAATATTTGAACACCCAAGCTTAAATTAATCTAGTAAAGCTTGGTTGTGTAGTAATTATTTGTGATGTTACAAGAAGTAAAAATTCATAAAAAGATAAATTAATGGCTCATAGTACAGTTATATTCATAAAAATATGTCACCTAAAATATATGTTCCTCTGTATATTCATATGTAATATATATATTTATAGGTTTATGTTGTTGTATTCTAAAAAAAATAAACGTTAGACAGATTTTTAAATGTGTGTGTGTGTGTGTGTGTGTGTGAAATACATTGGCTGTGACCAGCACTAGTTTAGGTAAAACTGGAAAAAAAAATAGATTTCAGCCACTAAAATGCTGATTTTGTTATGATTCTTAGACTTCGTGAAAACATTAATTACCCTATGCCTGGTTTCTATTGTTTTCTCATCAAATATGGCAGAACACAGTGAAGCATGATTTTTCAGTTCCTAGAAAATATAGTCATCTGAGGGATCATCTACCACCCTACTTTATCCATCAAAATTACATTGATATACCCAATAAAATATCATAATTTCTTAATCTAAATCTTGTGTTGTCAACCCATTTCTTTCATTAGCATAATTTATATACATACTAGTTGTAACTATCTTAACATATAAATCTTTATTTGATATATATTTTACATCATTGTTCTTTTTTGTACAATGTATGTTTTCTCATCTCAGGTGTAGCCTCATAAAATGGATTATATTTTAAAGGTTTGCATTTGCTTGGAATTGGTATTTAGTAATTTTCTGAATATCACTTTCATTTAGATTGGTTTAGAAAATATTCTGAATCTCTATAATTTTCTCCTAAATATAAAAGAGTGATTTAATAAATATTCATTTTCACTTTCAATTTAGTAAGTTTTATTAGGTATAATTATAACCCAGGTTTAATGATGAAATGTGGGAAAGAATAACTCCTACCTCAAAGTTCTTAAATTCTAATGAAAGAAGCCAAGGGCTAAATAATAAAAATATTAATTTCTTATTTATAGACATTATAAATTATAAAATATTAAAATATTAATTTCTTATGTATAATAATGTGTGAAAATATGAAATTTTGACAACTACTCAATCTTATTAGGAGGTAGGAAGGTAAAAACAAAAGAGGAATTAGTAATAATGAAAATTAGCATTTATTGTTTACTATGTAATTGGTTAGAGTATTCAGTTTAATTCACACAAATTATTATTTATAATTATATTACAAATAGAATACTGAAGGCCACATATAGTCAGAGATTGTTTTGGTGCCCTTTATGTTTATCATTTTGCACTACTACAACTTGTCAGAGTTACATAGTTATCTTTAAACTGAAATCTGAACGATATAGTTCAAGGTAAAGAACAGATTATTGGGTGGAGCATATATAATATATGCAGATATAATGTAATAAGCAGAATTAATTTCATGTTCAAAGACCAGAAGTGAGAAAAGCTTAATATATTCTTGAAATAAAAGTTTATTCAGATCAACTGACTAAAGATCTAAAGACTGAAGGTACACATTTAGTCTAGATAGCAAGTATCATATCATTAAGCATTAAACTTGAAAACAGCATTATGAAAGCAGTGAAATGATAAAATGATAGTAAAGATTTTAAGACAAGGATATAATAAGGCTTGTAGGAAGGTATGAAGAAAGATTATTAGTCTACAAATGAGAAACAAATTGCAAAATGTTGCATTTCTAATAAGGGTAGTTCAAGTTACTTTGCTTAAACATGAAGTGAGAACATTTTAGATAAACTTTAAAAAAGATAATCTAAAAATATTTCCATGCCAATTCTTATTTCTTAAGGATTTATTTATTTATGCATACAAGAGCTGGGGTGTAGGCCAGTAGTTTGGGGGAGTTGTGAGAGATCCCCACACCAAACACAGAGTGGGGAGCAGAACAGACACACTGACTGAAATACGCTGATGAGGGGTGCAGTGGGAGGGACAGGAGAGGTCTGATGCACCATGTGGGCTAGCTCCCTGGTAGGACTCAAACTCATGCTGCAATGACTGTGTATATCTTCTTAATGCAGAGCCAACCCCTTGCACCACCAGGTAAACCCGCCATGCCAAATCTTGTGGTGGGGGGGAACTCAATTCCTAAAGAGTAGCAGAGTTTTGCATCATTCTTTCTTGTTTTCTTGTTTTGATGGCACTTACAGATACCACGCATTTAAACTTTAGTTTCAAAACTTTCTAGGGCAAGGAGGAAAATGGCAAAGCCAAAAAAAAAAAAAAAAAAAAAAAAAAAAAAAAAAAAAAAAAAAAAAAAAACAAAAAAAAAACAAATAAGGAGTCTCTAGCCATTCTTCCCCCATTATGGTGATATGACAATTCTCAAGACAACTTCAGTGCAACAAAAAAGAAGATATATATAGTCTAATCTTACCACAATTACATTGTATTGCTGCAAACCAGGTCAGAACAGAAGCAACAGCAGCAGCAGCAGCATAAACAATCATAAATACAATGTGAAGAGGTGGGAGGGATTCCTGGGAAGCTATAGTGTGACTACCAAAATACACACTTCTACCTTCCTTTGCATTTGTGGGCTGTGCAAATAAGGGTACCTCAAGCAAGGAATCTGTATTTTATTGGAATTGTCTTGTTGTGCCCCAGTACCATAAACACAAATCATTTAAAAAGCAATTTGTTCTAAGAGAATGATCAGCAAGCAAAGAAACCAGGTGTATAGAAAGTAAAGCAACCTGAGTGTGAGTTTAGAACAACAAATTCACACACACTGTATATATTTATGTCAAATCATATAGTAGCATTTAAAGTAAATTGATACAAAACAAATCATAGGTAAGCTCACTACTAGAAATATCATGAGGCTTAATTTGAGAGTTCAAAGATTTTCATGTATACCATACTCATGAATTGGAAGACTCCATACATAAAACTACTAATACACACAAAAGTACTGCAAGGTTCAGTGTAATAGTAATGAAAACTTTAACAATTTTTATTTTTATGAAAATGGGTTATCTAAAATGTTATATGAAAGTCTGAGAAAATAAATCTGGATACTTTTAAAATCAAAGAACAATAGAGAGGGAGTATTTACTCTACTTGATATAGACATTTACTGCAATGCAAAAAAAAATATATATATATATTCTATTGTTTGGACATAACTATAGATCTATAAATATATGGAAAAGAAAAGAAAGTTCCAAAGCAATTGGCAATTGATGGATATCAGAAACACCACTGCACTCAATGGGAAAACTCTCCTTTTTAATAAATGAAACTTGGCAATGCTATGCTGCTATAAAGATATTGTAAGATAATATAGAAGTGATATGTGAGTTTACATAGCATTTATAGTTGGAAAATTTATAGTTGGAAAGGAGAGAACTATACAAAGAAACCCAAAAACAACCTGAAGGAATTAAAAACAAGTAAATAAAAAAGGACACCAATTATGGGACCAAATGGTGGAGGGAATCAGTTATTCAAGAGGTTATCCCTATGAAACAAAAAAAAAAAAATCTTTGGAAACATCATCACACATGATATTAATGAAAACCTTATTGATATTAATGTTCTTTTTGAGGATTCCTGGGGGAAATAGTTAATTGCAATTTATTTAGGTTGGTTTGGTACTGTGAATGAGCTCTAAGCAAGAAGAGATCTTTGAAGCTGAGCTTTCTTTTCTCTGTTAAATTCCTCTGAAATAATACTTACATCAGTGTGAACAGGACACCCCGACAGGTTTATCACTTCTAGGGAGGAAAAAAGAGCCGATAGCAAAAAGTTCTTCTCTGTTGCACCAAGATCAAATAGATAGAAAAGGTAATGGAACAGGTGAAGACTGTTTACCTGAGATTCAGAATTTTCTGAAGAGAAAATTCTTCATCTGACCAATGTTCCACGGTGGTACTGTTTACTCTGCGATGGAGAATGCCTTCCCTACTTTATTTTTTTTTTTTTAAGATTTACTTATTTATGCATACAAGCACTGGGGTACAGGCCAGAGGTGTGGGGGGTGAGAGGATTCACCACAGACAGAGCGGGGAG
>JAGFMF010011579.1:796028-832429 GCA_019455555.1 Galemys pyrenaicus | reverse complement strand
TCCCCTCTCTGGCCGGCAGCAGGGGTCGAACTCGTGCTGCAGTGGTTGTGGTTTGCTTCATAGTGCGTTGCTTAACCCACTGCGCCACCAGGGAGGCCCGCCTTCCCTACTTTAAATCTCTCAGAAATACAAAAGAATTGCCTTGTTCCTTTCACCTTATCCAAATAAACCAAGTAGCTGGTACCTCCAGGGAAAATAAGTTCAAAAACCAAAAGTAATAGATATTGAAGGAAGCAACAATAAGAACATAAATCAGCATGAAAACCTATACCACATGAACCAGATAAGATAAACAAACACACAAAAAATATTAAACTAAGAATAATATTCAAAGACATTCTTCATCTCAACCATGAAGAAGAAAGGATTGGTCAAAAAGAAAACTAAGTAGAAAAAGTCAGTAATGAGTTGAAATAATTCGATAGATGGAGGTTTAAAAGAGCTAATACAATTTAAGAATATGTATTAAGCTAGAAATTCAGTGAAGGAATTCTGACCAAAAAACAGGTGGAAAATAAAGTGATGAATAATATCTATTAAAAATAATTAGATGTGTGGAGTTATTGTTGAGATCAGACATACAAAAAGAACAAAAAATATTAAAAAAAAAAGAATTCCAAAAATCAAATAAAGATAAAAGACTTCTGGTTGAAAGGAATACTATAGTTTCAAAGAGAATAGTTAAAATAAAATCTACACATAGAATGATAATAAACTCATCAAAGACTCATGTTTAATAGTTGTTAGATTTAACAGATTCTTACAAAATGAAAATAAAAAAATGATTCATAGCCATAGGGACAAGAAAACAATGAGTAATCTTTTCAAAACTTTAATGAAAAATAATTTGGACTCCTGATTTTATGTTCAATGATTATATTAATAAAATATGGGAAGACATTAATACATATGTTCTAAAATGTATGCAAATATTTTTTAAAAATATGCCAAAGTGCATATTGGTAAAGACTCTTGATAGAAAGCTGTAGTGGTGTTATCCTTCAAAAAAGTGGAAACATGACTCCCAATGGCAGCAATGAGAGATGGCATTTTAGAGATCCTCAAGGATGCCACTCCAATCACAAGCCTTGAAAGCAAGGTCTATTCCTTCTTGGTTTCAGAAAGTAAGGAAGAACTCCTCCTTGGTTTCAGTAAACCATGTAATCCATAAAGAAGCCATATATTCAGGGGAAGGTACACAATATCACCCTAGTGCTGGAGCGTAGTGCCAGCCTTAGGTTCTGTGTGGAACCTTAGTTGAGCCTTAGGTTCAAACAGCATTTTCCTTGAGAGTTTCTGAATTTTTTTTATCCTTTTCTTCCTTCTGATTTGGAAAGGGAGTGTCTATTCTATGCTTGTTGTACCACTACGTTTGTAAGAACATAAACTTATCTTTTTTCACAAGTTCACAACTGGAGTAGAAATTTGCCTCAAACGTATCATACCACAAATCTCTCTATTTAATTTAGATAAAACTTTAGAGAAGATGTTAGACTTTAGATTGAGCAGATATAAATTGTTTGCATCTAATGGAATTGGACAAATGCATTGGACCAAGTGTTACAGTGGACCAGTGTTACAGTTATGGAAAGAACTCCATGAACTAAATATATTACAACCAAAATTAGTATGTTGAAGGCATAACTATCAGTGTGCTTATGAATGGAGCTGGAACTCTACACAAGAAACAAAAGGTAAAATGAACCCATAAGGATAGACTTCTAATCCAGTAAGATTGATGTCCTTATATGATGAAACACTGGAGAGCGCACACTCTGTTCAAGTAAATGCATTGAGGAAAAGTCATATAAACTAAGAATAATACAATTTATTTTTTAAAAACTACTCAGTCTGTGTTTTTACTATTGTGGTTATAGTATACCAAGGAAATACAGGTAGCACTGAAAATCTGAGGATGGTCTCTACCCAACAGTCTGCAGAAACCTCAGGTTTGTAACTACAAACAAATTAACTCTATCAGTGAACTCATAGTTCTTGAAGCAGACTTTTCTATAGTCAAGACTTCAAATGAAAGTTAATAAATAAAGAAAATGATTCAGCTAAATTGACAAACACAAAATCATATAACACCGTGACTTCAAGTGTTTATGATTAAAAATCAACATCTGCATATAGTAAGTTCACTGCTAAAAGTTCAGTTCTACAGCCTTCATTGGGTATTTTATACTTTCTCCTGGTTTATTTACTCATCTGGAGGTTAATATTCTATTAATTCATAATATTATCTTCTTATCTTTTTCACATAGTTTATTTACTTTATTGTCAAAATATTTATTCTATGTGATTCAATTCAGTAAGAATTTACTGGAAGTCGATTCATGGCATAAAGATTTGTCAGAGTATAACCTTTATCAGCTGTTTTTGTGTGGGTATATTTTGTGTCTAAGTTTTAGGTACTCAGTTCAATACATGCCGACCAAATACATTTTTCTAAATTCTCATGGATTTTTTGTCTGCTAATTAATGAGTAACTGGAAATGTGATGTTAAAAATCTCAGACTATTATGGTGAATTTATTGATTTCTTCCTGTAGATCTGTCTAATAATTTGAAAGGATTTTGATTAGGCACACACAATTGAAAAGTTATATCTCATAAATTGAGACTTAAATCATAATATAGTTAGCAGCACAATACTCTGTAATGCTGTACAAGTTGTTAATAAAACTGGAGAACTCACCGTGATTAATATCACAATGAGTCTTCGTTTTCCACATTATGGGTTGACAAGTGTTCCTCAAAATTCTATGTTTAAGCTCTACCCCAATCATCTCAGTATGTGGTTAAATTTTGAAAAGATTTTTAAAGAGGCATTTAAAATGAGGTCATTAGGATGTAATTAATTTAATGTGACTGGTATCTTTATTGGAGAGAAAATTTGGACACACATATGCACAGAGGGGAGATGATATAAAAACTCAGAGAGAAAGTGGGCTTCTACAAGTCAATCAGTGCACCTGAAAACTTGTTTTGTGTGGCCAAGAGTAGGAACCAATCCTGCCAAAACTTTGATCTCAGACTTGTTGATTCTATCACTAAGAATACAAATTTCTGTCATTTAAGACACCTAGTCTGTGGTATTTTATTTTAGAAGTTCTACCAAATTAATATTCCATGTTTTTTCTCCCGTGCTTTTTCTGTCCAACTTCTACATTGCATTTTTATCCTGTAGAGTGTATTTAGGACTTTAAGTCAATTTAAATCTAGTCAACTCATTTTAGCATCTTATGAATACAAAATATTTTTATTTTTCCCCAAAATGTGAGTCTCTACTTTCTACTTATCCCAACTTTTTTTGGTTTTCTCAACATTCCATTTCTTCTTCAGTGGAACTAATTATTTTATTATTTTCCTCATTATATTTCCTTTACCCACAATAATTAATTTAGAAGATGAAAAACAAGATTTACAGTCTTGTTTCTTTATTTCAGTGTTTACCCTCGCATTTTAAAAAGTATAGTTAACTTAGCATATTCTAAAATGTATCAATAGTTTATTCTTATCCTGATCCACAAGAGTTATAATGCAATCATTCCAGGTGATTTGCAAACACGATCTCTTTTAGGATTTCCAGTTTCTTCCTAGAATTTTTTTTTAAATTCGTTCATGCATTAGTGATCATTTTAACAGTAATTACTCCATCTTTATAGGAAATGGTTTTATGTAAGACGTGTTCCGGAAAAAAAGCATTTTTCTGATATGCAATTTTAGGACAAAAAACATTTCTCATCAATAATTTGGACATATTCCTTTATCTTCACACTACTACACAGAAATCAGCTATCCATCTGTTTTCAATTCTTTAGTGTCTCTTTGGTTTTAGTGCTACAGAAATCCTTAAGGGTTTCTCTTTTCTATGATTCTCTTGCAGTTCCACAAACATATACAGGTGTGCATTTCTTTTATATTACTATCTATGTGAGAGGCTTTCTTTTCTGAATTCTAAGAAATAATTTAACAGGGGTCTCCCTAGGGGTTAAGTCACAGCACTGTGAAGCTATCCACAGTCACTGAAGCATGAGTTTGATCCTCAGCCAAGGAGCTGTCCCACATGGAGCAGCAGATCTCACCTATCGTCCCTACTTCTCCCCTCAACCCTATATTTCAGTAGATCTGCCTGTTCTGTTCCCTGCTTCATCTCTGGTGAATCCTCTGCACGTCTGGCCTATACCCCAGTTCTTGTATGCATAAATAAATAAATCTTTAATAAATAGAATTTAATAATAGTGACCATTTCTGGGTCATCATTTTTTTGTTGTTGTTATTCAAGTATAGTTATTACTAGGCACATATTAGTATATCCACAAAGCTTTGTTATTGAAACAACTTCAAATTTTAAGCTTTTTAAATACAAATTTGGAGGATTTTGGTAATTAAATTTACCTCCATTAAATTTTACAAAATACCAATATTTTAAATTTAGATGTAACAAGCTACTGACACTGATCTTTCTTTATCTATGACCAGTGGAATTTACTTGAATTATGGTGTGATACATAAAAATATTCTAATTTATTGACAAATGTTAAATTTATATTCTTGTATAACATGTACCACGTATGCTACACAAGTTATTACAGTGGTTATTATTTAAATCTATTGCTGTTTATTACATAGTCAAGGTATTATAAAATCATTTCCAATTTAAGACAATTTATTCACTGAAGAAACTTTAGTTGACTGTCCATGTGTTAGAACCTATAAAATGCACCGTAGTTATGTTGAATAAAAATGCGGATGGGGCTAAGCAGTAACCTCATGTGGATACAGTTGCTGGAGCATCAAAACAACAACAAACAGCCAACATGTGCAGACATAAATCTTAGAATTCTCTGCATTCATTGAGATGCTTGCTTCTATTTGTAACGATTGTTACTTAGTTTACACTAACAGACATCAATTTTCTTTTCATGAGAATAATATGTTTTAAAAAACTGATATAGAGTCAATTTGACTAGTCTGATAAGGTTGGTTAAAATACCACCTGCACTCTACCTCAGTTTTGCTGCTTTATATATTTTGCAATATTTCCCAAAATATTCCATAAAATAAACCCTTTAGAAGTTCAGGGAGACTATCATCTCTTTTTTTAACCCTTAGCCCTCCTTCATGTTTCCATAATGACAAGATATTTTTGATGTCTATATGGTTAAGAGTGAAAAATATGAACCATATGTTGCTAAGGACACCAGAGATAATACACTAACCAGTATCCAAAGAAAAATTAACACTAAAATTTAGAAAAGAAGAAATTGAGTTTCTAAATTGCCAAAAAGCTATCCTTACAAAAATTAATGGACACTATTACAAAAGTATTTCACATTACATTAATTACAAGTCATGTACAGATCAAAAACATTATTTTAAATGTAATTGTGAATGTGCCATTATTATTTTATTTCAGACTGTAAGTAAATGTACCATGGGGTAGAACTTTTATAATCTGAAGAATGTGTTTTTTTTTTCTTTAATCAAGCATTAGAACTAAATATAGTGAGAGAAGCAAATTATAAGCCCCAATGTAATTATGCCTACATTTATATCCATCCACCCATATATCCATCCATCTATCTATAATAGATAAGAGCAATGACTGTAGCATAATTTGATATTAAATTTTATAAATAATATTAGCAGTAATAACACATGGCTACTTTAATGATATTTAAATAATTAAGTAATGACCACTAAGCTGTTCTGAAATCACGCCTACAATATCAGTGCAGTGTGACTAAAACTCAGTATACACAATATGATTCAAATATTGTCATTAAAAACCTTATGAATCAAAATAGCTGGGTTTTTTTTTAAGATTTATTTATTTATACATTAAAGACCTGGGTTCAGGCCAGAGTCCCAGGAGGTGAAGATATTCACCAGAGACAGAGCAGGGTGCAGAACAGGCATATCAACTGACATAACCTGCTGAGGGGAGCAGCAGGCAAGGCAGGAGAACTCTGCTGCATCATGAGGATCCCCTCCCTGGCCGGGGATCAAATTCATGCTGCCATGCTGCAGATGCTTCATAGTGCAGTGCTCAAACCACTGTGCTACCAAGGAGGCCCATAATAGCTGTTTCAAAAAACATTCCACTTTCCAATGGTTTTCTGTGATATCATGTAAGGATAGATTAACATGCACATGTTCCTGTTTAATCTGAAATTTTATACTACTTTAAATTATTTACATTGGATTATGAGTGACTACCAAAATTATATAACAGCTCTTTCTATATTACTTGTATATATTTCCATGAGAATCTCTGAAGCTAAGCAGGTATCTACATGGATGAACACATACACAATGAACATATATATCACTAAGTTAAGGCACATTCTATAAATTTAAAAAATTGGTCACAGAAGGGAGATTTGAAAAGAAAAAAAATATATGGAAAAATTTGGGTTACATAAAAAAGAGTAGGGATCTAAACAAGTCACAGAAAAGGTTAAGGATAGTAATGACATAAAATGTGTCCACTGTTACCCCATTCTAGAAGACAATACGTAGTGTTTTCAAATTATAAGTAAAAAACATCATTAGCTTAGAACTCTGTACACAGAAAAACTATAAATCAAATAAGATCATAAATACATATTCAGACTTGTACCACCTAATTATTTTTGCTTACATACATAAATATCCAATAAAAATATAGAGGTAATTGTACTACCAAATTTGATTATAAATCCATGTTACTTAATGTATAATAACATATTAATTTTGCCTTATTACTTGAGACAATAAACAATATTAAGGTGAAATATTAATGTCTTCAGTGTTACGCACATACCAGGCAAAGTGATACAGGTGACATCTTGCTTCATTTAACATACCACAGTGAAATAAGAGGAAAGACAGGAGGCCAAAATAAAGAATTTATCATATTCAAACAAAAGTGAAGAAAATACAAAGATAACAGAGATTTCTGACTTTGAATTTTAATCACTTCTCATTCCCACATACTCAATATTTTCAAGTAAAGAGCTAAAGAACAAAAAAATAAACTCAGCACATAAATAATTGTCTCATAAAATAGTTCAACTAGACAAAGGATCCACACAGTTGTATAGGTGTGCCTCATAGTTTTTGTTAAACTTCAAAGCTTCTGATAATCCTGAGAATGGTACCATTGGCTAGCTTTACAGGAAGCCCAAGGCAGAGAAGTTTTCAAGTTGGAGAAAAAATTTAATACGTCTTCATTAAAGTAAATTACCAATTGATTAATCACAAATCCAAAATAATCCTTTATGAAGAGTTATTTCAGCTTAGACTAAAAGGGACAGAGTCAACACAATGATAAAAGACAACATCAGACCCTCAACTGAAAAGCAACATCCAAAGACATGTTGACAAAACCACTCAGTTTTGTTTGGCAACCCCTGCCAGTTCTGTTTATGACTAATCTGTGTGCCTCTGAGATACCTTCACTCACTCTTGCCCTTACTGAATGAGAGTAGCCATAATAGTTATTCTGCTTGTGATCTATCATAATATTTCAGTGGTGAGGGCCAGAGAACTTACCGTTGTATTTCTTGGATCTTAAAAAACTAAGTGTAGAATTAAAAAACAAAAAACAATCAAACAAAATAAACCACTATAGGACCTGATTCAGGGAAGAGAATCCTAAATAGATAGATGATCTACCTAGATCCAATACATAAGAATTATCCTTGAAAACTTTTTCTAGGTCTGACACATTTTTACAGATATACATCATTTGAATATTTGTTATAGGAAACACTTGGGATAGTTAAATTTTATATTTTTCTCACATGACCTCATGCTTTTATATTAACTTCTAAAGTCTCATCCTTTTAAATTTGCATAAGTTTGGAAAATATTTTTATCAGAATAGAGCTGTCACAAACATTTTTATGGCATCTTATAGATTTAGTTTTCAAGTAGAGTTAAACTATTTGTTAGAAATTGGAATGCTATTAGGAACTAAAAGACAAAATGGCTTCAAACAAATGAGCAAACATTAATGCACGAGGATATCTGTGTCTTAAATCACAGAATTCTTAGTGGAAGAACCATGTCTAAATTTAATGTGAGGTTTTATGTTTTATTCTCTTTTTCACTGTATGTATCATGGCCATGTTCACAAACTGAGATAAAAACATATATACACGTGTGTATATCTATGTTTGTATGCATGCCAAGAACATAAATGCATATGTTTAATTACCTTTGACCTGAAAGTTATTAATCAGTGTTTTGTAATTTTCTCACCACTAGGCCAAGTGGAATTAGCTTTAGGAATAACACACTACTAGGTCCTTCCTCCTAAAATTTCACACTTTAAGGCAAACCTCCAATCATTCTTTACCCCATCATGCATTTTCTTTTTTCTGCAGCTTTGTGCTCTCCAACTCATCCCTATTCAGTAAGAATTTTTGTATTAAGCCAGGCACATCTTTTGTTCCCAGAGCAAACTGCAAACACATTTAAAAAATAAATAAATAAAAGGGCTGGGGTGAGGGGCTTCAGGTCTCAATTGCACCATGTTTTCAAGTTTGAGGAAGCAATTTAAAAGCACAGAGCAGGGGGTAGGGAAAAAGTAAATACAGGGCAAAACACATATCTGATAGAAAACATGTGTTGTCCTTCTTGATTTGAAATTACACTTTCTACCAAGCATGAGTTTGAAATTTCAAATACCACCTTATATTTGAAATTAATCCTCTAGACAATTTTAAAAATAATCATATACTTTGGTATCAGTCTTTATTTCACTCTCACAACAATTCCACTGCACAAAATTAATCTCTATTCTCTTCAGACTACTTCACTGGCTGATAACCAGGCAGTGATTTCCAGCAGGAGAATATCTGCCATATTAACTGATTATTTTCTTTTGAATTCTTTTTTCATTTCCTCTTCCATATTCAGTTAGCTTGTATCTTTTTCTCTCTCAATAGATCAGTGAATAGATAGCATGAGAGAATACAAAAGGGTTCATTTTTGATTTTTACTGAGAGAATAGTTTGGCAGAAAATAAAAGCCTTCTCAATATCAAAATCAGTTTAATGAACTAAAAGTAAATAATTTTTGGACAGTGCATAACAAATAGGTAGTACATCACAGACTAGGAGAAAATCAAAGGAATGTTTTAGTGGGAAACTGGCACATATTCTTGATAAAGAGAATAGAAACTTCCCTTATCCTTTCCACTTATGCCCCAAGGTGAAACCTGCAACATGCAGAAAGGAGTTTGGGCGAAACAAGTATCAGAACAAAACAAAGTATGAAATCTGGGGTGGGGTGAGAGAATGTATATTGATTTGGACAGGCTGTACTACTGGGTAGATTCTGGTGAAGCAACATGACTGGGCATGGTGTATTTGAGCATCTTGATAATAATACTAAGTATACAAGTGCACACAAATGCTAAAATTACATAGAACTACACACACACACAAAGACATGAATGAATTTATAACTTAGAATCTATAAATAAGCTTTGAGTGTTATACTAATGTAAACATCTGCTATTTGACACTGAATTATAGTTATTTAATTTATTGTTAGTGAAGAATAAGGTTTCCCTATATACTTCTATGTACCCTTCTATGAATCTTATTTTTTTAATGTTTGCATAGAAGAACTAGGGTGTAGGCAAGATATGCAAGAAGTGAGAAGATTCACCAGAGAGAGAGTACAGGCATATTTACTGAAATACACTACTGAGGAGAGCACTGGCAAGATGGGAGAAGTCTGCTGTGGCATGTGGTCAGATCCCTGGCAGGGGATTGAACTAAGGCTGTAATAGGGTTCATAATACTGAGACTTAACCCTTAGGCCACCAGGAGGCCTTTTTATTATTTAAATATAAAGTAAAATTAAAAATATAAAGTAAAATTATAAATTTACATTTTTATGTTTTCCATTTACAATTTTGTTTTTATTAAGGAAATATATGCAACTGACAATGACGATGCACAATACAGAATATGATTAAAAATCTACATCCACTAAGTTCACTGTAATTCACAGAAAAAGATCAAATGTCAATTTGAAATCCTGAAAATTTTAAATAATACTTGCATTTTATTTCACTGTCAATACATGTGTGTCTATGGTATTATTTACATATACTTCCATTAAATATTAGGCAGCATTTAGTTCATTTTGATGCCTCTCTAAATAGGGATAACTCATCTACATTATAATATTGTTGTGAGGATTAATTTACTACTATGTGTTAGAATGTGTAACTGAGGTATTATTTTGTTGTATTTGTTTATTAAATGAAATAACTGACAAACATGGCCTCCACTTTTATAAATGTGCTTTGACATATATCCACAAATATATCCTTTGCGTTGAAAGATATCTAAACTAGTAAATATGACATCCTTATAGTTATGCATGTATATTTTGAAAAGAAATATCAATTTCTTTATTTCTATAAAAATAAAAATATTTGAATCATAATATACATATATTCTATTTATATTTTGAATGATAATCATTTATTTATTTTAAATCCACCCTCACTTTTTCTCATTATCTACCCAAAAGTGATCTTTTTTGGAGAGTCACCAGTTCCTTCATTTTTTAAACTTTGTAGATTGAGGAGATCAATGTACCCACCGAACTGTGAGCCTGTGGTCATCATAACAGAATTTTTACTTAATATAAAATCTATCAATAATAGTAAACAAACTTTTCTAGAGAGTGTATATGAGGTTTGGGGATGCCAATAGTAAAAGAAAATAACCCAGAATCATTGGTTTAAGCACATAGTCCGTCAAAAAATGAATCATAGGCAATTAAATTTGATATAGAAATTGTTTGAAGTTTCTTAAAATTGAATGATTCCAGATTTTTATAGGCCAACACTTCAATTTCTAAGTACTAATGCATTTTACAAATACGTGTAATATAAGCATATATTCATCTGTCATGTAATAAAAATGACCATACTACAAAACTGAAACACAAAATGCATTTGTCACAAGTTACTATATATCACACACATATTTACTACAAGCCATTGATAACCAACAATAAGAAAACTATTTCTATAGCCATTGTGTCTGTGCATTAAAAACACCATCCATTAAGGGGATACAATGGGAGGAACAGTACAGAAGCTACCTATTTTCAAAATGTTGCACCATTGCTCAAACAGAGTTCAGCCTTTAAAATCAGAAATTATAGCATGAAATGAGATGAGAATCAGCTTACTTTTTATTTGTTTTATCTAGCGAAACTTTCTTATATTGCAACTAAAACCAATATACTAAATTCATTATCTGACATAGATTAGACAAGTGAAAATAATTATTGAATAAACTGGATTGTATTTCTTAGTAAAACAAAAGTATTTTTGAAAGAGACACATAAAAAATAAACATAGATCTCTGGAATCCCAATCATTTTCAAAAAGGGTATATGAGGACACATTTTAATTGTTTCTGAGAAAAGCTAATTTTTGACTGTGCCCACTGGGCCCGTATATAATAGAAAAGTACATGTATAAATATGTACCTAATTCTATATCTACTCAGAGATGATGGGCATTTTAAAAAGTACATGTTCCTCAATCCATCCAATAAGGAATGTGCTTTACTGACTTAGCTTCCAACTGTAGTTAGCCACTAATTTTGAAAGATGCAGTGATCAGAAGACTTACCTAGGTTTATCCAGAGGTCTTCATATACATATAATTATTCGGTTATATCTTCTCCAATACTTCAACCATAAAATTAATTTATAGCATCTATATTCTATCACATATGTATGTATCTGTCTGCCTGTATTATATTTACAGGCAGAATAAATATGATTTTCTAAAAATGGAAATATTTTAATAGGTTATATCTCCATGTGAAATTTCTAGTCTATGACCCAAAAATTTAAGAATACTAGTTAGGGAAGTATAGTTCTGAAATATTTTTTAATTGTTAATATTGGCAATTAGTAGTTAGTTATTTTGCTGATTTCCACATTTTATGTATTTGTGCTATAAATGTCTTCTGAGATCTCATTCAAAAACTTTATATTAAGAAATGAAGTAATATATCATTTTCTAATACAGATTTATGTGTTGATAAAGCATCATATAGTCATTTCTCATTTTTCTCTATGTATAAAAGATCTGACCACCAAGAAGTGGAGCTACAGTGGACAGCTGCATTAAATTGCTAGAGAAGAATCTCAGAAATAAAAGGCAATTTTGTGTGTGTGTGTGTGTTTGTGCATGTGTGCACGTGTAGGGGAGTGGGTAGAAAGGAATAAGCACTCGGGAAGGTGAGAGATAATGACAGTGAGAGAGGAAGAGGGATAAATCATTTCTTTAAAGAATAAGACTGGTTTCCCTCCAAGAATGAAGTGTTATATTTGTCATATGACTAGGTATATTTGTACATTACCTACTAGCATTACATAAAATAAGAGTTACCAAATTTGATTAGATAATATATACTTATCTGTCTAAATTTTACTACTATTTGAAGTTCTATTTTCAAAACATATTAGCATTTGACTACTATTTCATGCAGATAAAATTACTCCAAAGTACAAAATGTTCTATTCTTAATTTAATAGAAAAAGTTATAACATTTTCTAAATTACAAGTGAAAAGTTAAATAACAAATTTTCAATAATCAAATACAGATTTTCAATAATCAAATACAGAAAATATTATGAAATATTGTAGTGTACATTGAACCTATCTTATTTGTATGTGAGTTAAAATTAAAAGAATGACAAAAGAATGGAAGGCAAATAAATTATTTTTCATGATTTATAAATCACTATATATTCACTTCATCAAGCTGTACATTAAAATTTAAATACTGGCTCGATATAAGATACTTAGAACACATTTCAATGGTTCTGTCAATCTTTTAAAGTGTGGTAATGATGCTGAGTTTATATTTTCAAAGAGAAAACAATATTTTAGCAACAGAGGCAATTTTTGATAGATGTAAGAGATTAAAGGGGAGTGGGTGAGAGTATAGGTGAAATAAGAATAGCCTTGAGTTGAAAGTTTTTGAAGCCAGATGATTTAAATATCAGGTTTTATTTTATTTTTCTAGTCACTACTTTATAAATTTTTATTATAAAATATGTGAAAATGAAAGAACACTACATTATTTTTTAAATTAAAGCTGTTTTGTAGCATATTATATAAGAAGTTGATAGCAATCTAATCCTGACATTTTAACTTTAGAGGTTTATGTTACTAACTGTCTTGATGTATACCTGCCTAACTGAACTGACTTTTCATTAAAGATGTTGTCATATCTATTGTAATATGACTGGGCCACACAGCTTTTCCAGCAGATGGAGGCAAAAATTCCCTATCAACAGGTTTGAAGAACTATATATGAAGCAGGAATATAAAACTGAATCAAGCATGGGCATAAACAATGACATTTCTCTCCTGGCATGGTAAATTTTCAAGTGTTGATTGGAATGCTTTGTCATAGTCATCATAGGCTGCCATAACAAAATATCATAGACTGTGTAGCTTAAACAATTAAACTTTATGTTCTCAGTTCTGAAACCTGGAAGTCTGAGATAGAATTGGGTTCTGGTGAGGTGTCACTTTCTAGCATATAGAAAGTTCAGAGAGAATCATGCAAGCTCTGGCTTTCCCAGTGACTACTTGGGAGGACCAATTAATAGAGCCCAGAAATGCAGGCATACTAAAGCTAATGTGGTAAACTTTGAACAATGAAAGACAGTTGACAAGAAACAGTGGCTAGGTAAATAGCTTGACCTTTGTTCTCTTCTGCCCTGATGGACAATTCTGGACACAATAATTGTGTATGTCCTTTCCAGAGGCCCCTTATGAATGTGTGGCCTGCGTGATTACTCATGAACTACACTTGTCTCTTTCAGAGGAGCATCCCTCATATTTGCTCCCTCATTCTTGTTGCCCTGGTAATGCAGCAGTCCTTCCACATCCCTCATCCCTCCCCCACCACAAAGGGAAAAAATAGTCTTATTTTATAAGCTATTCCTCTGGCTAGATTTTCTAGAAAATGTGGGCGAAGACAATTGTTTATAGCAGTGTTCCTACAAACAAACCATCAGAATAAGTTTTTAGGCTTTCATTCTCACTGATCTGAAGTCAATAGAAGTACATTTTGTGTGGATAATTAGGGTAAATAATAATCCTTGGCTTGCACTGGTGTAGGATAAATGGGAAAGTATCAAGCTTTCCCACCCTCCTGCCATTGGTGTAATGATGGACACCTGAGGTCCTGCATGCATGCCTAAGTAGGCATGTGCAAGTGAGTGCATCTGGGCTGAGACAGGGGCATATAAAGGCGGTGTCACGAGGACACCGGCAGAGAGAATAGGAGAACAGAGGCAGAAAGAGAAGAAAGAGCCTAGAAAGTGAAGATATGCCAGAGGCTAGGAATCCCTCCTGACCCTGGCACCCTTGCATCTCGTGTTCCTGGTTGCTTCAGATCTAATGGTGCAATAAAATACTAAAAAAAAACACTGAGGGCTCCAGGACTCCTCCCTTACCCGTCTGTTCAGAATTATCCAGAACTTTCTCTGTGTCCTTCCTGGCACCACAACAGGCATTGTATTTACTAAGGTTTTCAGCTGTTTTTAATTAGGAAGCAGTTAATTTGCAAAGTAAGGTGTTGGAAGTGAGAGAACCATATTTGTTTGAGGCAATGATTATTGCAAGAAATGTCTGCTCTTGTCAGAATAAAAGGTTTCTACATACAGGCTTTGGATGTATTGTGCCTAACCTTAAGCAAGCTATGATCACTCCCACCCCCCATCCACCAAATGAGGCTCCTTTGTTTACAAATCCCTGTTAATGTGAACAGCCAGTGAGTTGACACTGACTTGTCTTTTTTGTCTTTTTATTTTATTTTGCCTGTTTCTATGTTTAAAATTCCCATGTGTAGGGTATAAGAAAAGTCTCAGGCTTTTTCACCCTCCCGCCATTAATATAATGATGGATACCTGTGGTGCTGTGTGCATGCCTATGTGGGCATGTGCACATGGGCGCACCTGTGTTGGGACATGGGTATATAAGGGTGGTGTCATGAGGTTGCCACTATGAAAGAGCAGCAAGAGTACTGACCGACCAACAGTGAGAAGACCAACAATCAGCAGCAGCAGCAAGCTGCAGCAGAGAAAGAGAGAGAAGCAGCTAAGAGGGTGAGATGCACCAGGGGCTGGGAGACCTGCCAGCCTCCAAGCACCACTTTCCCCGCCCCCAGCACCCATGCCTGCCATGTACCTGGACACCTCTGACAATAAAATGTATAAAAGCTACCGAGGGTTCCAAGATTCCTTCCTTTACCCCCATCTGCTAAGAACCATCCAGAACCTGCCCAGTGCCACCTTTCCTGCCGCTACACCATGTTTATGCTTTAGATTCACCAAAATAAGTGAGACAGAGAAACTCTAGACCCCACTCCCTCCTCCCAATTCTCAGCTAAATGAAAGCAAGATCCCAGGTTCCAATCTCTACTTTTTCTCTCTCCGACCTCACTATGGTTCAGGTGTTCAGTGTTGATTTTCAGGTCTTCCAAGTAATAAACTTTTTTTTTCAAAGTTTCACGATGGTGATTGATGAAAGATATCTTCTCATCATAAGAATCCTAAGCTGTGGTAATAGCTTAAAATGGGAAATTGTGTAGAGATTTACCCAGATGAGTGCCTCAGACATCTCTAATATTCAGCATTTTTATCAATGTCTTTGACCAACACAAAATACCTTTTCTTAACTAGCCTTAATTGTGCTGGTTGTCTTGAATATACAAGACAGTTTTCTTCAGAGTTTTTGTACTTGTTTTTGCTTGTGTTTCTGTCATAAATTTGCAAGATTGTCCCAGCACCTCCTTTAGATTGTCACAGAAATGTCATTTTCTATGTAAGAGTTTACTTGGCCATTATAGGAAGGAGACAAATGGCCCCTCAAGGACATCCATACTCTAAACTCCAGAATCTGTGCATGATACCCTGTATAAGAAAGGGAATTTGCAGTTGTGATTTAGGTAATGCATTATAAGATAGGGATCTTATTTTGTATTACTGGATGAGTGAAATCAAATTTCACGAGTCCTTATAAGTGAAAAATATCCTGGCTATATTCAACAGAGAAAGAGAGACCATAGATACGGTGTTAGCGTACACTTACAATGGCAGTGTGAGAATCACTCTAACTGAATTTACTGATTTTTAAGGTGTAGTAAAAGGGTGTTAGCATGCAAATGAGGGACATCTCAGGACCCCCAAACTTATACCCTCGAAATGGATCTGGCCATCTGTGCATACAAATCCAAAGATAGACTCTTAGTGTGGAAGATCTTTAACCAGATCAGTGTGCTTAGAAAGGGGAAAATAATAAAGGGTATTACTAAGAGTTTCCCAATGAAATACTCAATATTAACCATCCCTGTGTGGGCAAATGCCAGCCAAGCAGAATCAGCCAGATGCAGGGTCTTTGCAGATTAAAAATTTGCCATAAGTCTAAGACACTGTGATGTAGAACCAGAAGGAAGTCATTTGGAAGTAGATCCCAGAAAGCTGGGACAAAAGGAGATACCACATTAGGTTAACAGCTGCAACTGTCACCCTCCCCACAGGTATCTGAATGCTTTACTTTCACATGTCTCCTTCCACGTGTCGTTCACAGCAGTAATGGAATTCAAGTGAGGCCACAGTAACAACAGGAATCCTCTTTAAACCAACTGCCTTCCTTGTTACATAATTTTACCTGATGGCTCAGCTCTACCCACTAGTTCCCAGTATGTAGTGCAAGGTGGATATACATAAATGGTGACAGGGAACATGGTACCTGGCACTTTTATTGAGACACCTCTATAACAGGGCCATGTGCCAAAGATAAAGAATTGTCTATACAAGGTGGGGACACAAAGACTCTGAATCTCTCAGAATCCTCTCGAGTAATGCAATCCTGCAAAGAAGAGTTGATCCCAGTGAAATCTGCATCAAATTCCTGACGTGAGAAATGTAAGGTGTTACAGTTGTGTTGTTTTAAGCGAATAAGTTTTGGTAGATATTTGGAAGAATGGGAAACTATTATACCATCTAAAATTGCAAACTCCCTATAACAAATTCTATTCATTTTCTTAGATTTTTTTTTCTAACAGCACTTAGCTGACACTATTTTTATTTATTTATTTTATGTATTCACTGTTTTTACCACTAGATTATAGATTACACATTAGCTAAGGCAGTAATTCTTCTCTCTCCACTTGCCCCCCCAATCTTGAAGATTATTTAGTATATAGGAGTTCCTATATTAAATTTGTTGAACTGCCAAATTAATAAATATGCTATACACTTGATTTTTATTCTCACCACTTTAGTAAAACTATTTCATCTCTAATATCTCCAAGGTGGAAATTTGTTAAACATTTTAGATCTTCCTATTCCATGGTTGTCAAAAGTCCAGCTCATACCAGTGACCATGTTTTTATTATGAAAACACCAAATACTCATACTATATTCTCCTGTAATTCCCCCTTTTATTTAATAGTAAGCATCAAGCTAATTGTCCTAAAAGTCCCCATCTAGGCCTTCGTGTCTTCTTGTATATGATCACTCTACCTAGACTCATCAATTCCTATTTTAATAACACCACATACATGCTGACTACCGTATGTGCATGAACAGACTTGTTTTCCAGGCTCCAGATATCTACATCCAAATGATTACTAAACATTCCTACTTGTGTGTCAAATATTTAGCAAGGTATTCTGTACAGCTGGACAGATATTTTGACAATTGTATCAACAGTGGGACTTTATGCATTTTATCCAATATTTATAGATCAGTGGAGTTCTGAGTTCACTGCCTGCACTTTACACTTCTACTATGTTAAGAATGCTTTCACTTGAAAGTTAAAAAAAAATGTACTGTGCTAGATTCAGGTGAATTTACATCTTTCCGATAAGGAATAAAAAGTATCCCTTCTTCCAAACACTCTTTTTCTTTCTCTCACATAGAATGAAGAACATTTCGCTACACTCACTCTCTCTTGGAATAGTCACTGTTAGTAGGGATTGAGAAAGGAAAGAAAGTTAGACTCAATTAATCTGTTCCCTGTGAGGCATAGACTTTTATTGAAACTGCCTGTTAAGGTGGCTTTTTTGGCTGTCAGGTCTCTTACTTTGGCTTTACTTTCCGGGGTTAAATGACTCTTTGTTCTTTGGAAACAACCTGTCACTAATGTCAGGTTTTGTCATGAACTACTAACTTGTATGGCTTGCTGGTAGGAAACTCCTATTACTAGATTTATCAAGAGAGAAAAATTCATTGCAGTTATTAGTGATAAAGAAGAAACAGTGTTATCAAATAGAAATAATTTTGAAGCACAATAATTTATAATTTAGAAAACATTCTCTTACCTCTCATTTTCAACTGAAACCTAAAATGGTAAATGGCTTTCCTTAAGTCACATTGTTACACAAATAGAAAATCAACTTATTTGTCCAGATGTTTTATAAAGTGATTTTTCTAGCAAACTATTGTTTTGATTGTTTGCACCTACAGGAGATGAACTCTCCTCTACTATGCTTGCGAAGAATGGAATTAGAAAATTATGAGCACATCATAAGCAGTAAACAATTAGTTCTTTTAAGCTATGGTTGTAATTTTTTTCTTTTAATAATGAGAAAGACTAGAATTATACAAGAATTTTCCTTTTCAGTGAGCATGAACAGAACCAACCTATATATTAGAGGTTATCCAAATGTCAGAATAAGGATGGCTATTCTGAAGTCAAATACAACCATACTAACTGTTCACTCTTTCTCCAGAGATTATATAATACACCAGAAAGGAACCCTTTTTTTTTTTTTTTTCTTGTGGTTGGCAAATTCTGGGCTGCCCTGCAATTTCTAAATAAAGGCAGGGTGGGAAGTGTGAATGCATAATATACTGTTATGTAAATGGCATTCAAGACTTCAGTTAGTACTTATGATTTCTGTCTACAGCCCCCCCCCCTCTTTCCCTCTGATGTACCTGCTGTCCCCAAGTCCAGAGTATCTGTGGTTCCAAAGGAAGCTCAGCCTCTTTGTTCTCAGCATCCACCACATGTGCATAGTCTATGACTCCTTCTGCCTTGCTTTATCAGTAGTCTATTACCCACTTTCAATTTCTAAGAACTGGCTAAAATTTCCTATTAACTGATACTTTATAAATGTTATAAAATCATACTATTAATTGTTGTTTTACTTACAATAAGATTGGGAAATAACAATGCTGTAAAAGCAGGTCCTTAGATTTTCCTTTTACTCTGGAAGTCACTCTAAGGATATTTATGCTTGGAGAGATCTATCATTTTTGTAGCTCCCAATTTAGATTATGAAGACTTGAACTGAACATAACTCTAACACTTTTTTTAAAATTTATTTATTTATGCATATAATACCTGGGGTACAGGCCATAGGTCTGAGGGTTGGAGTGAGAGGAGTCACCAGAGATAGAGTGGAGAGCAAAGTAGAGCAGGCAGATCTATTGAAATATACTGCTGAAGGGAGCAGCACGTGAGACCATGTGGGTCACTTCCCTGGCCCCTTGCTGAGGATTGAACTTGTGCTGCAGTAGCTTCCAATAGCTTTATAGTGCTGTGCCTTAACCTCTTGTGCCACCAGGGCATCCCAATTACTATATATCTTATAAAAACTTTTGAAGTTAGCATAGCTAAATCACAACTTTGGAAACTACTGAAGGGGAGAGATGACAGAGTAATCAAGTGGAACAAAATCTTTGAGAGATCATGTATGCAGTAAAGGAAGAAAGCAAGGCTCCATTACCTGAGATAGATATAACTAAGCATAGTTCTTGTAATTATGAGAATTGTAAACTGATGAACTGGGAGTGGTTGACTGGACAGTAGGAAACTACAGAGGGTGAAAGACATTGAAGTCTATATTCACTTATGTAATTTCACCATGAATCCCACTAAATCCTCTTAGAACCAAAAGCATAATAATCCATTTTCCATGTTCAACAGAGCTGGAATAGGAAAAAAAAATAAAGTTGAGCAGGGATGACAAGAAATTCATCATGGACTCACATCCCTATCTACTAAACAAAAACCCTTATTCTTTGGGAATATGGCAACCAAGAACTGATGTCCTTAAGGCACTGGTGAGAACTCATTACAAGGGAGGGAGATATCAGGTTTATACAACAAATGAAAAACAAACAAACAAACAAAAAACATCTCTTGGAGAGCAACTGATTAGGTATTGGCACAAAACTATAGTCAAGGGAAGGACAACAGAACAAAGGAGGTCATAACCTCCAGGCCCAGGGATAACATCCAGGATTAAGACTGAGGCTTAATTAGAATATTCAAGAAGACATCCTTATGAGCATACAACCCCATTAAATGAAACTTCAAATAACATTACAAATAACTGAAGAAAACTATTGGAAACGATAAGAGAAGAAAAAGAACATGAAAGGAATGTTTGTGAGGCTAAGCACAAAAGGATGACCTAGAACTTAGCATCAGAGAAACACTGCTCTGGAAAACTAATTCCTCTTTCATACATTAAAGGCCTAAGTGGAAGAGTTCCCATTTTCATTCTTATATATGCTGTCAGCATTGAAATGAAACCATTTATCTTGGTATATATGTATATATATATATGTTTTAGTTTAATCTTTTTGGAATAATTTAAGCTTCCTGGATTTGGGTGTTTTTCATTTCCCATTTGGGAATGGTCTTAGCTATTATTTTTCTCAGCTGGAATTTCTGCCCATCTATCTCTCTTCCTCTTTTTCTCCTCTGGAAACCCTATGATGCAACTATGAATTCTGTTTTTTGTTTTTTGTTTTTCCACTAGTGTCTAATGCCATCTCCATTTTTCTTAATGCTTTTTTTATGCTAGTGATTTTTGTTAGCCACCTGTGATCTAGGAACCCTTAGCATCACAGACTGTGTTGTCTCAGGAAGGTTTATACTCCAACAGCTTAGTAAGCTAGGAATCTATGGAAGATCTGATAGAATAGATAGGTCAAGGAAGATGCTTCTCCAGTGTTCTAATAGCATTCCTGTTAACTATGTATCAGAGTTTGCTCCCCTTCCAATGGTCTCTGTCTCTTCTCCTTGCAGAGATAGTGTATGTTGAAAGTCCTCAGCTCTCTTCCTACTGTAGCTGATGCTTCACAAAGTCATCTGCTTTGTTTATGAAGTAACAAATCCAGGATCCTGAGAGTCTGCCTCAATCCTTAAAGACTCCCCCCTTCAATATCATAATGGATGTAGTAGGCAGTGTTACCAAATCCTATGTGTTCTAATGTAGTAGTAGTGAGAGGATGGGCTAAGGCTGGGATGTGCTCAACATCAAAGGTGGTTCAGAGAATGGCAATTAAAATAGGTTTAGTTAATCTCAATATAATTAATTTTATTTAAAATATTTTCATGCTTCATATTATTTTAATTAATTAATGTATAATTTATGGAAGAATAACTTTTCTTCAGGATGTAATAAACTGATCAGAATTTATCAGGAATGGACTTTGGTATGAAAGGTATCGAATAATTATGAACTAAGATTTAATGAGGAAAGAAAAATTGGTTTCATATTCCCCAAAATATGATGCTATGATATTTAATTTTTATGGTTAAATAGAAATATATATTGTAAAATAAATAGCAGGTAAAAAGATTACTAGCCTAATAAAATCTGTGGGAGAAAGAGACATTTGGAAGTGAAAGGTGTAAGGATTTCTCCTCTGGTTTGAAACCAGTGTGAGAATTCTAAAATGCAAATCAACATTGTCTTTTTCTTGCTTTAAACATTTTCTAAACTTCCCGAGTGCCCTTAAAATTAAAATTGCTTAATAAGGTCATAAAGAAGTCATTGCCTATTTCTCTTGCCTGTCTTATTTTTCTCCATCCATATCTTACCTCCTTTCCCATGCTAAGCTATGATTATTTTGAAAACCTTTTAACTATTAGCATAAAATGTTTTTCTAGCCTGTGGATTTTCAAACAAGCATTATTTTTCTCTCCCAAACATCCGGCCCTTCAACTTTCAGATATCAGATTAATCTTTCCTGACCTTCCCTAGAACGGCGTGGTTACATAATATTTTTAGATATCATTTGGGAAGCTTTTTTTGTTCTTGCCTAACTGCATTTTCTTCTTTCTCTTTCTTCATAATTCTTGGAATAGCAGGTCTCTTGCTTTCCTGCCTCAGGGGAGTTGTCAGCCAGGGGAAAAAATAAGTAGAACAAGTCAGCAGGACTTCTGGGCTTTTGTCTTCAAAATCTTAAAATCATTGAGAAAGGATAGGTTTTCAGTAAAAGTGACTATAAAGGACAAGTGAAAGGAAGAGTAATGATCTGCCAATATTACATGAAAAAAATACATGCCAGGAAGGGAGGAGCCGGGGAGGAGTGTTGGATTCTCACTCTCAGCACCTGGACTTTGTTGTCTGCCACTGCACAGTTGAGAACAGTGCTCTACATGACTTAAGCTCTGAAATGTCTCTGGGCTATAGAAGGTGCAAGAACTCTAATAGTGCTTATTATAGATACTCAAGAAACGTTCTTTGAATGATTTATTACAGTATAAACCTAGAGCAGAATGACCTGAGAACTAATGACATAGCAATTCCAAGGGCTTACATACTTTGAGAACTATAGGAAAACTTAAATTATTGGAAATCAAGTGATATCTCCAAGTGTGCATTTGGAGACAAACCAGTATTACTACAGCAGTATATGGTTCCATATCAACCTATTACCATTATAATAGGATTTATTTCACTTTATATTACTGTTAGTTATTTTTCTTATAAAAGAAGAATAACCAAGTCTATTTTGCTTTACACATTATAACCAACTGTCTAACAATAAATAGCAATTAAAGATGTTAAGTTTAAAGGATTGGATAAGAGCTAAGAATTAAATTTGACCATATAGAACGAATTTCCATTCAAACAACAAATCACTTCCAGAATGTTTGAAACTGTCTGATTCATGATATTATATCTGTCAACTATGTGGGAACAGAGGACATTTCTCCCTGTCCATCTGAGTTCTTAGACTCAGTAATGAACTAAGTACCAGGCAGATTAGTAGGAGAAAAAAAAACAATAATAATAATTAATACATATGGGGATTCTACATAGATATGGGTTACAAAGACAATGAGGCAAAATGGAGAATATATGTCTGATCTAAGGAATGAGATGGACACCTGGAACTTCAAGAAGAGAGGAGGGTGTCTCATATGACAAAGAACAGGTGCTCTTTAATTAGAAGCTTGCCCTGACATATAGATAGGTTTCCCCAATAAAAAGGTTATTTCTAGTAAAAATTCTCATTATAAAATTGACATTCATATGAAGATTAAATTAAGAAGTTGGCAGTTATCTGTAGGTTATTGGGCTTCATATTACACAAAACCCCACTGTGGGATGCCCCCCCTCATAGAACTTTTGATTAGACCGGAGAGAAATTTTTGTCATCCTAAGACAGGTTATCACTTTGGTAAGAGAAAGAAAAAGTACTGATCCAGGAATCCCTAGTTTATGATTTATCATTTACCAGTCAAGTATGTCAGAAAGTAGGCTCATTTGACAGTCACCGACGGTCAGGGAGCAGGTGGAATTTGTTGTCATTGTGTGTGCATAAGAATGAAACATTCAAGCTAGATGTTAGCAGCTGGGAAGGAAATCCCAGAGACAACAGTAAAGTGCTACTTTAACAAATTTTGGAAATAAACACTATTGGTGTTCCCTAAGTTTTAGATATTCTATAGAGAAATAAGAACATTGATTGCTCTGAGTGAAGAGAAATTTAGACATTCCTTAATCTGTTTATATATCTTATATCTTACTCCCTATGTATTTACAAGAATGATACATAATACACATCTAAGTCTATATAAACTTGAATTATTTCTATATGTTATAAAACAAAATGTAGTGTGATCAGAATTTTCCATACTTGTATCTGTATTTTTTTCTGTTAATTAGTGTCACATAAAATAATGGAGTGTGTTGCAGACAGTTGCAGTTTATATCAGAAGAAATAAGATAGTTGGTCAAAATTTACTTGCAATTAACTAGTCAACATCAAGTAGGATCAAGTACGAGTACTACTTTAGCATTGGAGAGGTAAATGACCTCTACACTCTTTTAGACAATTAACTATGAATACTGATTTCATTCAGATCATCCAATACAGTAAAACAATAAAGAAAATTCTCTTTGAACCAAGATTTATAAGAAACATCCTGGACATTTGTTTGTTAATAATTTAATAGTTATCAATCTCCTAAACAATTCTGTCTTCCAAAACTGAGTTCTGTCTTCTACAAAGAGAAAGTGTCAGGACTCATTTCATTTGCACTGTCCTGTAGTTATGAAGAAATGACTTTTTATTACAGTAGGTAAGCTCCTAGAGGTAGTCTTTGCTAAAGCAACCACACTCTCTTCATATATTTCTAACTATCAGCAGATAAGATTTACATGTTCTCTTTCCAAACTTAAAATATTTCAGATCTTGACTTCATTTCCTTAATTCTTCAAATTCTATGTACCCATTTGGACATTCAGATGTCTCCCTTGATCCCAGCTCTCTCACCTTCCGATTTCACTCCTATGTACTTATCATGGATTCTGTTTTCCACCACAGATGCTCCTTTTTTTAACCACAATTCAGCCATAACCTTGGGTGGAAATCCTCCACCGATCTCCTGATGCTCCCAGCTCCTGGAGAGAGTCCTCTATCTTTCTGGCAGATGACACAGTTCACTGGGCATGACCTACAATGCTTCTGCTTTATTAAATCTCCAATCTCCTAGTAATCTGGAGAGATACCTCAGAAAATTTGTCTTATTTCCAGCTAGCTTAATTTTTACAGGTGGAATTGAGTTCGTAAAATCTGCTAGGGAGACTTTTCTCTTTGTGTTCCAGATAACTATGTCTCTTAAAGTTGCAAAATAGTATAATATAAATCTATGTTGACTCTTCAGTTTCCAGTTTTACATACACCCACATTAAAGAAAATCCTGAAGCTACTTTTATGTAGGTGTTGGGCTTATTGGAGTAGCAATAACCATTTCATTTTATGGACATAAGGTCTCTGCTTCAGCTGCTATCACATTCACTCCTACCTCTTCATTTTCTTGTCATGATTTGTATGACATCAATAATATACAGATTAGCAATGTGTGCCATGTCATTCCTACCATCCCCCTTAGTGTTTAATTCGTTAACTTTAATAATCACAGAACCTATTTTGATAACTATACTCCCAACTACCAATTTGTGGGAATTTCTAGATAATGAACTCACTTTTGTAAACTGTGTTTCTTTTTTTTTTTTGCATTCCTAAACTCATAGCTCCAGAACTTGTATGCTAGATTCTTGTCTAATGTATAAATTTTCCTTTGTGAATCTTTTAAGCACAGAATAACATAATAGCAGATATTGAAATACAATTTTATAGCACATTTTTTCATAAAAATATGTGCATTTTATGTTTAGTTTATAAGGAAAATGTTTAGTTTATTAAAAAATAACAATTTTCTGGAAGAACAGAGATCTATTTTTCTCTCTGATAATAGTAATATCAGTTTTGTTCTTATTTCCCTACTTTGTATTTAAATCATCAGAGTCAACCATATAAAAAAAAATGTAAGCTGCCCCTGACTGTGAAGGCAATGAAAATAATCATTAAAAATTAAACTTTTGCTTGCTAATTTTAACAATAGAATGTAGACATTCAGTAAGTATTTTAGAAATGTTCGTCAATCATGATTTTGAGAGTGAAAAGTTTCTAATAATTATCAGGAATACCAAATGATAATTTGGAGCTACCCCAGCAAATCAGAATATATCATTTCCATATGTATTAATAGATACCTTGCTCACTTGTGAATATTTCTTGACTTCAATGGCTTTACAGGAATGACAGTAATTATTTTTGTAAAGGAGAAAATTAAGCTGTCAAAAGACTTTATATATATATGTATATATATGCACACATATATATGTATAATATTAAATAATTAACAAAATGATGTTGTTTTTCTAATGAATTATATTTATTTACACCTCTATTATTATCAATTTTTGTAAGTTTTATAACAGAACCCTATTAATACAAATTAAAATATGGTGTGACTTGCTGGAGCATAATACTGAAGGAACTCTTCTAACTGTCCCCACTATATGTAGAATCATCTTATTAAATCCTATTTTAAGCATTAAAAAATGTTTATATTTTGAAAATAATTGCATTGTATTTATACATTTTTATGGCTATAATTTTCCTTGGCAAAAGTTGTCTGTTATCTTTTACTGCCTCCATAATTCAGATATATTTCATGTACTAATAGTGCAAGAATAATATGAGGGACAAGACATCAGGATAATTCCCAGCCTGTTAGGGCGATGGCTGTGGAAAAACAGCTTTCTGAACAAATAAGACTGTGTCTGACACTGCCCCCAAACCCCAAGGAAAACTTAAGATATTTTCATCCAGTTTCGTCAGTGGGAAAAACTACAAGCCAGGTTCTGAATTTGGGAAGTGGACATGGTTCTTATCGCTTCCTCACACAAATACTTTAAACCCTCTTACACTACAAAAATCAAATTCCACATAGTTTTTCAATGCTTTCAGAGGTGGAACTCAGATGACTTAAAGCATTAATCATACTGATAACTTTGAACATAAATTGTACTTCCATAATATTTAAAGATCATTTTATCTCACATTTTCCAGGTCTCATAGTAAGAATTGGAAAGCTACTTACCTAAAATAATCAATTAATGAAAATTAACACTTTCTAAATCTTCCAGAGCCAAACCATTCCCAATGTCATGTAGTTTTCTCCCACATTTTCTTCTAGGAATTTTGTAGTTTGAGATATTATATTTATATCATATATATTTAACATTAATTTTTCCTATAATGAAAACGCAGCTTTACATTTAACATATAATTTAAATTTATTGGTAGTATACTAGTATCCTTCCTTAGGAGACATGATGTGCACTTGATTTAAGGATTTTAGGATCTATGAACAGGGTAAACTCTGGAAATTGACTGAGAAAGCATACCTTTCTTTTATGATTCACCATCAAGTTCAAGTAACCCATGTTATGTGACTTCCAAGTCAGACTATTATTCTGATTGCTGCTTTAACTCTGCTGTCAGTTCTGGAACTCATGCCTAGTTTGTCTTTGGTGAGTGCATTCAGACAGTTGGCCCCTGCCATCATGGAATCTGAAAGTTCCCATTGCAATTCAGTAACTGCAGTTCTCCCTATGGAAAGGTCTGGTATATAAGAAACAAGTAACCATGCTCTTTTTCAAGAACGCTGGGGACCTGGGCCTCCCTGATGGCTCAAGGGGTTGAGTGCCACACTGTGGGGCTTCCACAACCACTATAGTGGCCAGGGACGGGACCTACATGGCACAGAAGATCTCTCCTGTCTTGCCTGCTGCTCCCCTCAGCAGTGTATTTTAGTTAATCTGCCTGTTCTGCTCCCCACTCGGTCCCTGGTGAATCCTCTCTTTCCCCCACCTCTGGCCTGTACCCCAGCTCTTATATGCATAGTCTTTTTTTTTTTTAAGAATGATGGGGATCACCTCACAAATATATTTTTCATAGTACTGAGGCACAGTATGTCTTCCTGATGCTCCAAATATGGGTGAATAAATCATAACTTCAAATCTACTCTAAGATCTCAATCTTCCTAAACTTTTGAATCTTTTCCTCCATATACTTCAGTTCCAGCACTTTCAATTAGCTTACTGTGGACCTGATGTTGGTCCATGTTTAAGTTAAACAATTAAATTTTTGAAGCTCTTTCTAACTCGCAGAGTATTTTCTTAGTGAGCACAAGCAATAAATTTGACATACCCAACCTTATATCCCTCACAATTAGCCTAATCTTGCCATCCATTCCATATATATCCCCTCAAGTATAACCCTCCTCCTCATGCATTCTATTATATACCATATCTTTAGGAGTTGCCTGTGTCTTAAGTCTAATCATATGTCTAAAAGGAAAGAGAGATGGTGAGGGCAAGGGGAAATCCTGAAGATAAACCACATCGTCTTGCATGGCAAGTCTGAGTTTTCTCAGGCAATGCTATGTTAATCCTCTGGAACAGAGGTAGAAAGGCAAATATCACAGGAATCAGGGATGCTTCTGCAACAAGGGTGAGGGAGGGAGATACTTTCATCAGAATTTAGGGATCAGTTTGCCCCATTTCATCAGGGTATTTCCACACCTCTCTCAACGCAATTTATAACATTTCATTTCTTTCCAATTCATGACTTCACATAACAGTAGACACTTTGTAAAGCTGGGTGTTAAACTAATGTTTTAATTCAGTCATTTACAAAATGAGATTCTGCATTTTATTTTAAGCAATTTTAAACCTATAGTTAAGAGAGAGAGTGTTCCCCTTCAGGACATACAGAGTCCTGACTATTTTATTCAAAACTAAAGCTGGAATTAAACCTCCAAGTTCATCCTTTACTTTTCTCTCTGTCCAAATGATATTAGAAGCTTCCAGTCAATTTTATTATGTGCTAGTTTTCTAAAAATGTTCAAACTATATGCACAGTCATCCAACTCTTTCCTTCTTATTAATTAAGATAATACAATGGATACATTTGGAATATCTCAATTGACAGAGCACATCAATGGCTATTAGTCTATTCTTTAAAACTGGAATTAGTCACTGACCTCTTATATCTAACCAGATTAAAGAGTCAGTCCCAGAACCCCCTGAACTAATTCAGAAGATTCATCCATAAAATTCACTTGTTGCAGAACCACCAGTAATGACTGATACCAAATCTATATTAGTAAAATGTCTCAAGATAGCACCACAATATAAATGATAGATTCTAAGATAGGTAGATAAATAGGTAGGTGACAGATAGATATATACATGTAAAGTTTGATGTTTCAACTCAACCAGTCAAGCCAAAAGTAAAATCCATATTTATCTGTTTTTTTATTATTATTCAAAGAATTGGATAATGACTACCCTTAATGGCGAAGTTCATCTACTTTCAAAATAATCAACCCAAATGCAAATTTCTCCCAGAAGTATCCCAGGGCAGATACACCCAGAAATAATGTTAAACAGATGTCTTGGCATCTCTTGGCCCTAACATCATCATTTTGGCATATAAAATTGAATATCACAGATGATTTTATAAATGAATTTTTCTTTTCATAATTTCCTTTGTGATTGTTCATTGTTCTTAGGGATGAATGATTCCTATACATCCACTTTGCATTCTGAAACTGCTGGATTGTTTGTTCTATAGTTGTTTGTGGGTTCTTTCATACTGTCAATATAAATAAGATCATGCCATCTGTGAATAGAAATGATTTGATATCTTCCTTTTCAATTTGGATTCATTATGTTCTTTTTATTCTTTTTCTTGCTGAATTACTCTGGGTACAAGTTCCAATATTTTTTGTTGAACAGCAGTGACAAGAGTGGATATCTTTGCCTTGATCCTGAAGTCACCACTGAGTATGTTAACTGGTAGTTTATATCATGTATGTTGAAGTAGTTTCCCATCTATTGCCTATTTTGAGTGTTTTTATCTTGACAGTATTGAATCTTTACAAATCTTTATCAGTTGAAATTATCATGTTCCTGTCCTTTGTTCTGTTAATGTGATTAATGTTAATGTGATCAATTTTGTATGTAGAAACACCTTTCCATTTTATGAATAAATCCCACTGGATCATGTTATATGACCCTTTTAAATATGCTGTTAAATTTGATTTGCTCGTATTTTATTGTGAATTTTTCATCTATATTGACAGGGATATTTCTGTATCAATTTTAATGCTTGCTGTGCCTGTGTTTGGTTTTTATATCATGGTAGTGCTGACTTCATAGGATGAGCTTGGACATGTTCATTCCTCTGATTTCTGTTTGCTGTGACATTTTCAAAAAGGTCTAACTTTTTAATTACTTTACTTTGAGTTGCCTTTTGATAGTCTGCATTATTCCCTTGGAAATATTTCTCAGAAATCTTTTTTTTATTCTGTCATATTGAAAACAACTGTGAAGAGCTGTATGTTGTCAATTTTATTACCTCTATGTAACTTTCTTTTCCTACCTCAACAGTCGTGATATTTTTTTTCTTCTTTATCTCTGAGGATTAGTATATTACCAGAATATGTTTTGATTTGATTTGACTTTATTAATTTTTTCTGAAACATGGTGATAACTATCAATCTACAGATTCAAGCTTTCACTCTTTACAATTTTGAATGGCTTTCTGTTTTTGCTCCCTGAATTAAGGACATTGGTTAGCCATATCATTGAGTTTTAGTGTCTGTACTTTTTCATAACCTTTATTCTTTTCTGGCATTTCTACATGTACCTTGTCCCTATACATTCATTGCAGTTTTTTTAAGCTCAGATTTGAGTAAATTCAGTAAACTCAAATTTGAGTAAATTCTACATATTATGTGTTCAATACATTTATAATATTTACCCATACAGTGCTCATAATAATAACTCTGTATTTTCATTCCATTTTTATGTCAAATCCACAGAGGAGAGGAAAAAGGAGATTCTGCACATCATAGATCCATGTCTTTAAAATAGATCATGCCTTTAAATTTAACCATTCTCTTAATATTGCCCTTATTTCATTCTATTGTTTTTTATTATTATTTTTACATAGAAGAACTGGGTGTGAGAGTATTCACCAGAGACATAGTATTCACCAGAGACAGAGCATAACAGGAAAATATACTGAAATACACTACTAAGGGAAGCAGTGAGCAAGACAAGAGAGGTCTGCTGTGCCATATTTCATCCTATTTTTAAACCACACATCAAATTATGAAAGATAATCATCCATATGCATCATTATTTGATATACTGTTTTAATTTTTATAATTTATATTATGGTATCAATTACCATCTATTTTCAATACTTTTTTACAACACACATTCTTTTATTTTGATTAAAGCATTTCTATGTATCCATTTTCCTAGTAATGGACATGTAAATCATAGGCAAATATTTTCCACCACAAACACTATTACAAAAATCTTCTTTGACCATCACAGAATTTGTGAACATTAGGTTGGGATATAAACAGAAATCTCCTACTATATGTGTATTGTTTAACTGAACAATATCATATTGCATATTACAGTTCAAATGTTCACAAGCAGTATAATTTTACCAGTCTCCCAATAGACATATGCCTATCCCTACAGATATGTCTGTAGTCTCATATAGAAAGTTTTACAAATTGAGCATTTTAAGGAACTATTATTTCAGTTTGCATTTATTAACTTAATAGTAGTCTTACAAATAATCTTAATACATAGCACTTAGTCATTATATTTTAACCTCTATTTGTTCCTATATATCTGCCCCCTTTCCAAAATATACATTTCATTTATCCTCTAATGACATGATATATGAAGACTGATATACATCAACTTGTTATAGATCTGCATTTCTCTGTATAAATTTATAAGTGAACCTGATTTTTAAAGCATCATATATCAGATGTGTGTGTATTTAAATAATTTGATGGGTTTAATTATTAAATAAGAATTTGAAACACACTGTGATTTATTTTACAATATATATACCTCTCTTCTTTAGACAATATGGGAGCTTATATTGAGGTGCACAAAAAGGATTATTAAGCATTACAAACCTTTTGTGGCTCACTAAAAGTCATTATCGATTACAACAAAGAATGTGGCTATTTAAAGGTCTAAGAAAAAGTTCAAATGGTATTACCCATTCAAGGATAATCATGAATTGACTATATATATATATTATATAATATATCATGGTGTTGCTACACGAAGTCCCCATTGGATCATTATTTCACCCAGTATTACAAAGTTACCTTTCAAAGTATTATGAATTACACACTACAGAGAGTAACTATAAGGAACAAGATTAACTTTTAGGAATAACAAAGTGTTAAATCTTGGTTGAAAACCTGAAATCTCTGGAGCACACTAAAAATGAAATTTAATGGTACTGGTTTACAATTACATATATCATGAAGGTTAATGTAAGTGAAGTAATATATGTGGAATAGATAGACTTGCTCTAATGAAGGTAAGTTGCTTCATGTCTCCTTATTAAAACTTTTGTTCTAATATGCTGTTGTGAAAATTATGTTCAAAATTATAAAATTTAAAAAACTTCCAACTATACATTGAACTAACAAAAACATTTTTGTTTCCAAAAGTTCTCCATTATACAGTTCTTCATTTTCATCTTCCTTCATTTTCCTCATTTTTTTCAGAGTTCAGAATAGGATATCTACAACCTTCTGTGATGTGATTATTCTTTGAACTTCAATATTTTACCAATCCTTTTTTATCCTTAATTTTTTTTTAAGTTCCCAAGTTCATCACCTATGTCTTTCAAATCTTAAGGAAGTTAATATATATGAATATTTTCTTAAGATGCATAGTATTTAAATTCTAATTTTTGCTATTCTTTGTTTAGTGATTCATTCTCTGAGCTCCTTACTGATTATTCATACACATACACATATATGTATATATAAGTATACACACATTTATACTTACACACACTGCAACTCAGGTAATATATACTGCAATATATACTTATGTACTACAACTTATATACTGCAACTCAGGTAATTCATTAACCAATTTTCCTTGCTGTTGGTATTTGAGGTGATTCTGTCAGATATTTTTACTTTTCTTCTGCTTAAAACTGTGTCAAATCATTTTCCCTTTTTGTAGTGCTTTACACATAAAAGTTTGATATAGTTATAATTTAGATTTGATCCTAAAGGTTCATTCAGCATATTTAGTTCAATATAATTTATCTACCGAACATCTACTATAAGGTAAGACTGGAACTAACTTTGCTCAAGTGACCACACTGAATAAGTCCATTTCTGCTGATAAATAGACTATTGATCAAAATTCATAAATAGGTATTAAATGTAGACAAAGTACATATCACAAGCACAAAACTCAAATGGAAATGTCATATTTTGTTGAGCATGAATAGCTTAGAGTTATTTACATGCTGTCATAAAAGATCTATGGAGAGACTCCATTTATATTCAGAAAAAAATGAAAGACACAATCTAAACTTATATTGAACCCTACAAAGACAGATGTTATTGTTTAATTTTAATATAACAACTGTTAATATGATATCAAGTTGAAATTTGGCAAAAAAATAATTTTCTACTTCAAGTCTTCTGGGAAAAGCATTCCATTATATCTGATCTAAACATTTTACATCATTGAAGAAGTTTATAATATTTAATAAAAATGTTGATAATATTATGAAACTACGAATAGAAAACTACTAAATGAAGTTTCTATAGAATATAAAATGATCTAATGTGAAAGAAATTGCTTTAAACATAATTTAATATAAAATGCAGAGGTATAATCTGTTTATCAAAAACTGAAAATACATAATTTCCATATGTTTATGATAAAAATCTTTGTAGACAAATTATTAAATATTGTGCAGGTTATAATTAATAGAACTCAAATTCAAATTTTCTGTATTGCCTTTTCATGTTGTTGATCATTTCTTTTCCTTTGCAGTTTTTTGTTTGATGATATCCCACTTATTTTTTATTTTGCTGTTTGTATTTTAGGTATGACATCCATTAAAAAATCATTGCCAAACTCATATATCAAGGGCATTTACCCCTCATGGTTTCATCAAGGAGTTCTATGATTTCTAATCATAATTTGAGTTTTTAATCCACTTCATGTTAAAAATTTTGAGTGTTCTAAGACAGCAACCTAATTTCATATTTTTTAACCTGGGACTATCCAAGTTTTCCCAGAATCATTTATTAAAGAGACTGTCTTTTCTGGGCCTCCCTGATGGTGCAAGGGGTTGAGTGCCACATGGTGGGGTGTCCGCAGTCACTGCAGCAGAGAGGGGACCCACAAGGCACAGCAGACCTCCTGCCTCAGTTGTTGCTCCCCTCAACAGTATACTTCAGTCAATTTGCCTCTTCTGCTCCCTGCGATGTCTCTGGTTAATTCTCTCACTCTCCCCCTGTGCCTCTGGCCTATATCCCAGCTCTTGTGTGCATAAATAAATAAAATCTTTAAAAAGTATATGTAAATTTAAAAATATATATATTAATAAAAAAAGTAATAAATAAAAATAAAAATACCAAAAAAAAAAAAAGACTGTCTTTTATCCAGTGACTGTTCATGGATCTGTTATCAAGTCTTAGTTAAGATATATGCATGAGTTTATTTTTAGATTCTCAATTTTGTTCCATTAGTCTATATGTCCACTTTTATGACCTTATTATCCTGATGCTTACTAGAGCTTTATACTGAAGTGTAGAATCAGGAATTATGATGTCCCCTATTATTATTTTAAGTTACTTCAATATATTAGTAAAATTTCAATGAATTTTGTAAATGATCTCCTAACTTTTTTTTTAATATTTTTTTCTAAGATTGATTTATTTATATATACAAGAGCTGGGGTACAGGCCAGAGTCCAGGGAGATGAGAGGACTTCACCAGAGACAGACTGGGGAGCAGAACAGGCAGACTGACTGAAACACACTGCTGAGGGGAGCAGCGGGAGAGGCAGGAGAGGTCTGCTGTGCCATGTGGGTCCCCTCCCTGGCCAGAAGCAGGGATCGAACTCGTGCTGCAGTGGCTGCCGTTTGCTTCATAGTGTGTTGCTTAACCCACTGTGCCACCAGGGAGGTCCCTGATCTCCTAACTTAATTTAGTCCTTATTATCTTTAAAAGGTTTCAATGTTAATTTTAAATAATACTTGGAATTATTAATCAAAGTTCAAAAAGTGAGCTGGCATACTCAATGTGTCAATTATGCAAAGTATGTAACAAAAGAAACCTGACATTATAGAAAGAAAAAAAAAATAAAAGCACTGGAGTTATGGAGAAGAGCATTTCATAACTTTCACATATTAAAAAAGAAACCTTTCTCAAAAAAAAGAGAAATCTTTCTCATCAAGCATTTACATAATATGAAGCCTCTTTAATCCCTTCATATTATAAAGAATCTACATTACTTTATAAAATTTGGCTCATGCATTAGATATTTTTTCTAGTTTTGGAAAGTCTGTATCTGAATTGATGAGTTCAATCAACCTCCCAAATATACATTTCCTCATTGCCTTTTTTCCAATAATAAAACTAAAAGATTTTAAATACCTTCTTCCTTATTTTTTTAAACATGGACCATTATATTTCAATAATGATAGTATTATTACTAATTAGAAATTAGTATGAGGTTAAGCCTATAACATAAATTTATCACAAGTATCTAAGGAAAACTGTTGTTCCAGTGCCATACTATTTCTAAAGTTTCTCTGGGATTTAGCCATATAATCCGGAATTTGAATCTAATACTTTCTGAAACTACTTAACTTTTTTTAACATAGCCTACCAAGAATATACTCAAATTTCCTTAAATGTCTCACATTTAACATATCATAGCATACTAATGGAGAAGGAAATTTTGTACAATGCCTAAAAATTCCCATGGAATTCCTCATTTATGCAAAGTTTAAATTATCACAATTATCTTAGGAAATCTAATGAGGGTTTACCCTGTTATTCGCAGTAATTACAACGTTGTTCCACCTGCCATTATTGTTTTCCACAATTTTTCAGGTTTTCTTCCTTTTTCATCCAACTTAGCTAAGTAACTTTCATATAGATCCAGACCAGAAAATTTTAATGTGAAGCAAAATGCTTATCAATAAAATCCATGACTGAAAAATGTTATTATTTCTCTACATTAATTTGATAAAATCCAGAAAGATCTAATTTAGAGAAAAAGAAAAGCATTTCTAATATTTTCTATAAAGTAGTTTAAACTATGACTTAAATATTAAGAGTATAGCATACTACAAAATTATTAAATAGTCACAGTTAAGAAGATTCTGTGTAAGTCTAATTTATTTATAATTATCAAGGAAAACATTCTGCTATAAAAGTCTTAAGAAAGATTAATGTTAGGTCATAGTAAGGAATTAGCTGTATGGATTACATCTCCCTACCTTTTAATTTATTTTTAGTACAGGAATTCAGCTATAAAACTTGAAACAAACACCTTAAACTTCAATACAGAAGTAAATAATATCCACTGGCCTTTTTGGCCTCAGCAAAAATAAGACACTTCTATTCACTTTCAACCAAAGGCTTATAGAGCAAAGACTGAACTCCTTTCTTTTCAATACCAACTGTTTTTCAGCCAAAACTGTGAAACTGTGAATAATTTCAGTTATTTTAAATTAAATTATTAATAAGAAAAAAAATTGATGAAATTCATATGGAGACACAAAAGACCTCGAATAGCCAAAGCTCTCCTAACTGACAAAACGGGAAGTGGAGGGATCACACTTCC
>JAGFMF010011579.1:784474-795250 GCA_019455555.1 Galemys pyrenaicus | reverse complement strand
AAGATCAAGGAAAGGAATAAGAACAATAATAATAATAACAATAACAGCAATAAAGACACAGAAACCAAAAATGAGGAGACAAGGACAGACTGGGGACAGACACCTGGTGGGGTGGGGAGGGGGGCGAGGGTTGAGGGAAGATGGGAGCACGAGGGACTGAGGTGATGGTGCACTGGTGAGATGGTGATGGGGAATACATGGGGATTACAATTATTGGCAAGTATATGTAAATTTTAAAATATTTTAATAAAAAAATTAAATTATTTATAGGAAACTTTATTTGGTCTATCCATATAATTCTACTAAAAATAACACGAACAACAACTGCTCCTGTTCAACTGTTGAACAGTTACCGCATCACCTCTACTTTCTATTTTAAATAGCTTTCAATTCCCACTATAATACACATTGCTTCTAAAAGTGATATTTTACTTTTCTTTCTTGTTTCTAAGAAATTTGAGAAAACAATTTTTCTTTGTTATCAAAAACTCTTTTTCTTCCCACTCAGTTTGACCCTCTATAAAACAGTTTTTACCTACTCTGTTGTTGCACAGACACCTGTGACTGCTTTCCACAGCTTTCTTCTTCAAGTTTGCTTTTGTTGTTGACATAATCACACCCGCCTATTCTACTTTCCATTCCTCCATCATCTCCTCCTTCTTCTCATCTCCTTTTGAACTTGAGTATCCACTACAGACAGAAAAGAGAAACAAAAGAGATTTAAGCACCAACTCTTACCTTTATATAAATGTGTTTGAACTAAAAATCATATAAATAAAACAATATTTTCATGGAAATACAATGCTTTATTCTGAAATAACAGTCATCATTATGATCATTTCTAATGTTGATAAACATAATTTCCAATCAACATTTAGTTTTAAGTAAAAAGCATTCATGGATAATTATAATTCTTTCTTTCTTGACTTTATGTTTTATTAGAAAATGTATATTTTGTTTGAAAATGAATTAGGATTTAATTGCATAGCCAAAATCCTGTAAAAACTCAATCAAAGAGTTTTGAAGGTATGTTGTATTTTATTCAATATACAAATATTAAATATATGGCAGTGGAAAAACCAACTACTTTCCATGTTAATACATAACTGGAAAAATTCTACAATAATGCTTAATATTGAATATTGATTGATAGGCATTCTCTCTAGAATAGTCTCAGAGGCTATTAATCAGATATTTTACATACACATGGTATACCATTAGTTATAGTAAACACTACATTTTATTATAAATGATACCAAATGGCTCATAGTCACTGTGCAGTGACAGTCTATTGTTTGAGTTATTAAATATGCCCTTTAACTCATAAATACCTAGGGGCTGAACTGTGTTTCATATGTTAATGTCCTAACTGGCCTAACTACCTAGGCCAGTGGATATTTTTTACCTAGGGACTGAACTGTGCTTCATATATTAATGTCTAACTCCTAGTACCTCAGAATGAGACACTATTTGAAAATAGGATTGCTGCAGATATCATTAGTTATGATAAGGTCCTACTGGAGTAGTTAGTGCAGGTGCCTAATCCAATAAGACAAATGTCCTTTATAAAGGGATGTTAGGATACAGGCAGGCACATGGACGGTCACCAGAAGATGAATGCAGAGATCATAGTAATGCAGCAGAAGTCGTGAAGGCCAGTGATTGCCAGCAAACCACCAGAAATTAAGAAAGAGGCCTGGAACAGAGTCACCTTCAAAACATTCAGAAGGGGGGCCTCCCTGGTGGCGCAGTGGGTTAAACAACGCATTATGAAGCAAACCGCAGCCACTGCAGCAAGAGTTCAATCCTTGCTGCTGGCCAGGGAGAAGACCCACATGGCACAGCAGACCTCTCCTCCTGTGCCCGCTGCTCCCCTCAACAGTGTACTTCTGTTGATCTGCCTGTTCTGCTCACCGCTCCGGCTCTGGTGAATACTCTCACCTCCCTGGACTCTGGCCTGTACCCCAGTGTTTGTATGCATAAATAAATAAATCTTTAAAAAGAAAAATTCAGAAGGAATGAACCCTAGTAACACCTTAATCTCAGACTTCTACTTTCCAGAACTGTGAAACAGTAAATTGCTGTTGTTTAAGCTGACAAAGAGGTCTTAACATCACCCTTAGATCAACTAAGTGTTAGTAAGTTTCTTCCTAAATGTGGACACTTGAGCTTCATGTCTGCAGAGCATTTATTTTAGAAAACTAGCAATTGTGAATTTTTCTCTGTACCTTTGAGTAGAGATAGATTTTCTTCCCTCTTCTTGCCAATTTTACATGCCAGGATTGTCTTCTCAAGAACCTGAGGGCATCCCTTTGAAATATAAGCATCAAGAGATCTAGGACCCCAATATCCCATTCTCTGTGGGAGAACAGGAGCCAGACTTCAGTAAGCACCAAGTGGCAAACAAAGATGACCTGATCACATTGACCAACCTGTCCTCCAGTAATTCACCACCAGCTCCCTCCATTGCTAAAAAGCTTGCCCATCTTTTGTTTCAACTGCATACTCATTCCTGTTTACTACCATCTCTAAGTCTGATGCAATAATTTTTAAACAAAGCTACCAAGTTCATACTATTTTGTTCAATAACCCTAGCAAACTAATACAATAAACATTTTCTGTTGAATATATATCAAACAAATAAGGAATAGTGCTTAATGCTAAATTTAGAAAGTGGACTTAGAACAGGAATACTATATCTCTAGAATTCTATAGTTAATTACACTTAGCCATAGTTAATACATGTCTAAGAAACAGTTATGGCAACTATAAATAGTATGAAAAACTTATAATTCAACTGTTTCTACAGTAAGATGTAATGAGATAACAAAGTATTTGGGGTGGAGTTTAGCAACTATAATCAAAAGTTATAAATTTATATTGACATATTACAAGTTCTTGTATAGTAGTACAGGCATTATTAAAATTCAATGAAAGTAAAAGCACTGCTTAATGAAATGCTTTTGAATTTTTATTTTCTCTGAATAAATATCAAAGTATCCTTAAAATCTCAGCTTCTCATATTTCTTCATATAATGTCACAGAATAAAGTAAGTGTATAAAAGTTCTTCCTTAAATACTAACACAGCATCAAAAATCACAGCTCCCCGTCAGGCTTCTTTAATATGTAATCATTTGACATTTTTGTCTCATACTTCACAGTTTTCAAATCACCCTTTTTGGGCCTCACTGGTGGCAAAAGGGGTTAAGTCCAGCACTATAAAGCTATCCATAATCACAGCAGCATGAGTTCAATCACTGGCCAGGAAGCTCACCCACATGGCACAGCAGACTTCTCCTGTTTTGCCTGCTGCTCCCCTCAGCAATATATTTCAGTCAGTCTGTCTCTTCTGCTCACCATTCTATTCTGTCTCTGGTCATAGTTTGATATTCTAATACCACTCCACACCTCTGGCCAACACCCCAGCTCTTGTATGCCTCAATAGATCTTTTAAAAATCACCCTAAGTTTTTCATGTTGTCCTCATCACTTTTTTGTTTTTATACCTGCTATACTCCTGATCATTTTTTTTAAGATTAATTTGGGTCTCCATCTCTTTTCAAGTCCTCCTTGAAAGTAAAGAGTATCTTCCTGGTGGGGTACTATTGGGCCTTCTCTCTTCTTATTTTCCATATTATACTCAATTGGTCATAAATCTTTGAAGGTATAGTCTAGTACTTATATAAAATGCCTTGGAAAACACAATATAATAAAGTGTGATTCTTTATAGATAAAAAATGGGTGAGTTTTCACTTATAATAATATCCATTGTGATATTAATGTAGCAAACAGGACTTTAATTTAATTTAATCCATCACATTTAGATATAATTTAAGTATTAGTAGCAAAACCAATGAACAAGTGGCTATTTTCTTCTCCTATAAACTTTTAAATTTTTAAAGTACCCCAAAAGTTTGTCAGTTTTCCAAATTTTTTGTTTTCCCATTCCTCTCCAATAGCTAACACCTTCAAATTGGTTGCAGCTTCCATTCCTGAATAGAAATGATGAAAATAAATGACTCTGGGAGGAGGGGATAAAGGAAGAGAATGAAAAAAAATTACCATACATCATGACATTCAAATTTGAGGTATTTGACATGGTGTCACAGAGTCATAGTTTGATATTCTAATACCAGTTGTCAAATATCATCTTAAAGTCTGCTTATCCTTCTACTCATTTAATGCAGTAGGACCACACTGTAATTCATTAATTAGCATCATGTACTAATTAAATTACTAAGGATGAGTTTTTCTTCTGGAGTGACATTTTTAAGTAAATTGATGTTCCTAAATATATCTCTGACTTTCTAACCACGTCACCATTTCTTTATATCTGGATAACTGGAACTGCTTCTTAACACTTGTCTTTGACTTCTCATTTCCACTTCTACAATCCATTCTCCACACAGAGGTCAGTATGAAATTTTACCACACAAATAAGATTATTTTATTTTCTTTCTTAAAAATCCTCCAGTGGTATTCCATTGCCTTGAAGTAAAATCCAAACATCTTCCCACAGCTTGAAGGTACTACAGAGAGGGGCTTTGCCTTATCCACCAACTAACTTCCCATTTCTACTATTTATACACACACACACACACACACACACACACTAAAATGCAGCCCATGGAATTTTTTCTTGACCCTCATACTACCAAAGCATTCATTCCTGTTGTGTGGTCTTTGCAATTGTTGTCTCCTCTCCCCATAAAATTCTGACACTAAATGCCCTCATGACTGATTGCCTCCTTATAACCAGATTTCTAATGAGGGTGAACCCCAATCTAAAGGATGACTGTGGTCATATTTATGCCCCTGGTTGTGTTCACAGTACTTCTTCTCCCAACATTAGGGCATTAACTTAGGGATACGATTATTTCTCTACACAGTAAGGGATTCATCCATCAGCTTTATATTTATGACACACCAGGTCCAAAAGCTGCTCAAGGAGTTTTTGTTGAAAAAACAAGGGTCTAAAAGAAATAATGGGCATTTGAACATCTATTAAATATCAATATCTCACTTTCAGGAGTGGTGAAACGTTCATGGTTTCCATACTGGCTTATCCCTTAATAATGAGATAATGTTAATCAGGCAATAAGTATACCAGGAAGCATTGCAATTAATATATAGTTTTATAAATTAAAATATTTAACACTTAAAATATAGCTATGATCCAGATTCTATTTAACTTTTTTTTTTTTTAACCAAGGAGAACATGTAGGTACAGAGAGTTTACTGCCATGGATGTGGTTAATTGAGGGTTTTAACACATATTACTAGCATAACAATCTGTAATGGGAACATTTCTCTTACCATAATTCACATATCACTCCTAACAGCAGAGAGTACAAGCTTAAGATGATTATGAAGTAAGAAAGTTTTTGACTCATTCACAAAGTGAAACAAAATTGAGATCCAAAATGATTCTACAGCAGCTCTTAACATTTTTTTTCTTATTTAACATTCCATACAGTTAATGATTTCTCTTATTTTTTCTATATACATTTAGCTTACTGTCTAATATAATGTCTGGTTGGACATATGGAGAAAGTATATATTTTGTATACATATGCGTAAGTTTCTGGAGACTGTGTGCAATTAAAAGTTTAATATTGCAGGTGTTTTATAACCCCATAAACAGATATTCTTAAAATAATTTCATGCCACAAGTTTGTCCTATGTTTCAGATAATTCCAGAAGTGTTGTTCAGGAAGCAAATGCATTTCCTATGAAGATTTACAAAATTTACTTGACTGGAGTTCCTGCCAACATTCAAAGCAAGTTTTCATATTTCTGATTCAAAGCACTTTTAGAGAAATGTCTGCTGTTTGTGTCTCAGCCCTGCCAGGGGCCACCTGTACTGTGTCCCAATAAGAACTTGTAGCCCTTGCCGCAGCACATCCAGTTGTACCTCTTTATGCTGAAACCATAAAGCCACTCTCCACTTCAACTGCAAATTGGGAGAAGTCAGATTTGTATTTCTTAGCTTCAGTGGAAGCTGGATTCTATGCTTCTACGTATTTGTCCTTTTTATTCATGGTCACATTTCTCCTCAGCTAAACATAGTGGAAAACATCCACAGAGTTGAAAATTTTTTGATCATATTAAGAGAGAGAATGGAGAGATGTTTCTGTAGTAGCCAGAATGTTCCAATTTTCATCTTCCCTATTGGGAAAAACAAATCTCCCTTGTTATGAAGGAGAGGCAACTACAGAAATAACAGTGACAAGTTTCTGTACTTGTCTCACACCAGCTCACAGGTTTTCTCAAATTGTCATCCACTCTATCTCCTGGATGACACCTACTTAATATGCAGGTTCCTTAAACCAGACCAGTTTCCTTTGAATTGCAATGCCTGTGGAGTGTGGGAACTTACAGTGTTTAATGCATTTCATAACTTACGTAGATCAACACTAATTGCTGCAAATGTTTGTCCAACTCCCTCAGTCACTAGAACTCCAAATTTCTAAGCTTATATGGTAAAATGAATTGGAAGCTAAACCCCACAGTTCTTTTTAAAGTCATTTTCTCTTCATTTTATATGCTTAACAAACACATTAGTAACACTTGTGATAAGCCCGCTCTTTTCCAGGCACTTTACAAATATTAACTTAATTCTCAAAGAAATTCAGTATTGTTTTGGCTATACAGATAGAATCCAGTACAGAAAAACAAAAACAAACAAACAAAATCTCAAGTCACGAGCCTAAAGAGGGTCCATAATGGCCAGAAAACCACCAGGCAATGTCACTTCACTTTCGCATCCATGTGCTATTACTTGAAAGTTTGCATAATGAATGTACATGTTTTTGTTGAACTTGCTAGATGTGGGAATTTGGGGGATAGTTAAATTTATTTCTTCTTGGAAGCAGACCCATGGTCTTACTGTGAACTGTCACATCACATCCTGGGTTTTTTGGTAATATAAATGCCTTCTGCTAGTGCAGCCTTCTTCACTCATCTCCAACTTCAGTAATCTAGACAGTTCCTCCCTTTTTAAAGAGAAAATGGAACACACTTTTCACAGTGTAATATTTCATCATCTTTTAAGCAGGGAAAATTACTCCTGTTTGCTTCTATGTCAAGTGATGATATTTGAGGAAACACTTTGAAAACTACATAGTAAAATATCAATATAAGATGAATTAAAGGAGGATAAAATCTAACATTTACTGAGAGATTATCAAGTGCCAGACATTATTCTGGGTGCCATTTTTCATATTTTAGCATATTCTGTCCTCTTAATGACCTTGAGTTAGTTATCAATATTATCAATTCTTTAAGCAGCTAAGGAAATTGAGGCACAGTGGAGTTAAGAAGTAAAGATCCTAAGACCCAGCATATGAATGCAGGTAGTTCAACTTTAAAGATCAAGTGTTCGGGCCTCCTTGTTGGTGCAGTGGTTAAAGACACATGGCTATCAAGCTATTGCCGACCACAGCAGCACAAGTTCAATTTCAGGCCAGGTAGCTGATCCACATGGTGCAGCAGACCTCTCTTGTCTTGCCTGCTGCTCTCCTCAGCAGTGTATTTCAGTAGATCTGCCTGTTCTGTTTCCACTCTGTCTCTAATGAAACCTCTTACCACCACACCTCTGGACCATACCCCAGTTCTTGGATGCATAAATAAATATTTAAAAAACACTAATAAAGATCAAGAGTTCAAACACAACAGCATACTTTTCTCCATGAAAATAAAAGGCGGTGGCCATGTTTTTGTGACAGAGTTTATGTTCCCTGCCTTTGTTGGTTATGATGGCTATTCACAATAAGGGCATGACTATAGAATGGGCTTCACAGGTAAATAACAAAAAGACAAGAAAATAAAAAGGGAATGTGAGCATGTTTCCTGTTAAATGTTATCTTAAGTTGTAGACTTTGACTATACCCACTTACTATATCTATGTATTCATGCATATATACATATGTGTGTATATGAACTAGAAAATATAGCCCAGACAAGCAGAATTAGTGAGTTTTACAGTGATAAGACATTAGTTGCTTAAAACTTACTCCCTTCACTGATTACCATTTACATATTCTCTAAATACATATACATTCTTTTTAAAAAAAGTAAATAAATATAAGAAATATTGCAAGGCAAAGGTTGATATATATATATATATGTTATGTATATAATGTATATGTGTGTGCACACACTTCAGTTCAATAAACCAGAGAAGAGTTTAGCGTGTCCACTACCCTCTTCAATCACAGTGACTAAAGTGACATATGACTGATAATTTAACAGAGATGGATAGTGCTCTTGCTTTTGAGCTCTGTAACTCAGGATATATATATACCTATCTTTAGTTTAACGCCTGTAATAAAGAGGATGACTATTCTACTGCAGTTAAGACAAGATGACAATCTAATTAATATAAAGAACGTAGGGAAGGAGGCATACTTCCAGGGGAAATTGTCCAACAATGAATCTATACAGAGATGGAACATATGGCCCTAGGATGCGCTGGGCCAGGGCAAGCAGGAATGATGTGATGGTGAGACAACTCAAATAGATATGTAATTGGAGTAAATTCCTTTGCTTAAAAAAGCATACAACATATTTCACACCTCAATATTCTGAGATTCAGATATGAAAAGTAAAACTAAAAGATTTGACTACTTCTGGTACAAAAATTAAAGGAATCCTCATAAAATTACTTCTTTCACTAACCAAATTTTTCCAAGGATGCTCTTTAGGTGTTTATGTGTGAAGAGGTATCTTTTTACGTTTATATGAGTATTTGGTATATTTAAAACTAAATATTTTATTTTAACCTTGGTTTTAAAGCATAATAATTTGCAGGTAGCAAATGTTTATATTTTTTGTATGTTGTAATTATATTTTTTGCAGGGGATATGAAATTTTGATTTAAATTCAAAGAAGATATGTCCATAAGTTAATTATTCTCACTTCCATTTTATTAAAGTGGGAACATATTTACAATTTTCATAAGAATCATATTATTCTGATTATCAAAATTATTTTTGGTTTTTAAAAAGTACTAGGTTTTATTCATAAATGTTTTTATTTTATTCCTTTCTACTTTTATATACATATATTTTTTTGTATTTGTTTTGCTCTAGTTTACTGAATTAAAAAATATTTTTAATTAATGCATTTAACCCTACAGATTTTTTTTTCTCTTCCTATACATTTGGTTATGCCATCAAAGATTTACTATTATCATGTTCCTGTTCATCACTCCAAATAGTTCAGGATTCCATTTTTATTTCCTTTTTCTTCATTCAACATGATTATATGCTAGCTATGGGTATTTATGAATATCATATTAGCAACACAAGGAAACCCAGTGAGTTATGTAGCACAACTGGGCAACTCTTTTGATTGACCCGTTTTAATTCTGACTGCATATATTATAGTGTATACACCTAAATGAGCAACTCCTTGCCATGGAGAGACTTCCAAGCCTAGTATCTACGACATGTACTAGTCAAGTTTTTACTGAAGATGAGAGCAACAAGATAGGATCGTGCCGTTGCTACTCTTCCCTTTTATGCTTTATTGGCAGTACAGTTGTGGAGAATCAAGAGCCAAGACTCTTAACCGAAACTACTTAAATTAGAATTCAGCCCACACCACTATTAGCTGTATTATTTCAATCTCTCTGGGCCTGATGCTCATCTGTAAAATGGAAACAGCAGTAATCTTTAAGGGTTTTGTGAGACTTGAATAACATTGCATGTTAAGCATAAAATAAAAAGTATGCCTATTACCCATTACTAAAAGTTTAATTTTGAATTATTTCTCTGCTTAGATACAGGGGTCTGTTTCACAAGCACTCACACTTGGAAACAAATTCAGATATCTGTAATTGCAAAAACAAAAAGTCACTAAAAACAATTTCCATGATTTTTTTTTAACTTAAAAATAAAAAAAAATACTGGTACCTCAAAAGCAGAGTTTGAGAGACTACTCATTTTCAAATCAAGGAAATTAAGCTCACATCTGGATCGAACTCTTCTGCTGGTAGGATTGTTGGCTAGTTGACTGCAAGTGAGGTATCTCATTAGGAGATTCACAGTTAACATTGCTGCTAGAACTTAAGGAACCAAACTGGCAGTTGAGAGCTGATTTGGAGACAGTCCAATTGAGCTAAGTTCAGAGTTAGAGTATGTACTTAGAAACTTTAATAGCAATTTGGCATTGCTGTGACACTTATACTGTATATTAAAAATACAGAGTCCACAATGTAATGGAAACAAACCCTGGTCCCTCACAATGGAGAATTCAAGAAGGACTACCCTGGAATTCACCTGTATCCCTATAACTTTCAAAGCTATGCAGTGCCTGCTCACCTACTCTGGGTGGTTATTCAGGGAATGGGGGAGAGGAGAGTTGGCAAATGACAAAGGACACAGGCCAATGGTGATTGTTCTGGCGTGCCCAGTTTTCACTCATGTAATAATTTGAAAAAGAATAAAAAGTAGCAGTTATATCTAAGAATTATTTTAGTAAATTCCATGAGCCACCAATTCTACAGGCGCAGTCAAACAGTGAATTTGGTAATGTAAATGGAATATATATAGTGTTCTTGGTCACATGACTTATATATTTTTTATTTTTTATTAAAATATTTTAAAATTTGCATATACTTGCCAATAATTGTAATCCCCATGTATTCCCCATCACCATCTCACCAGTGCACCGTCACCTCAGTCCCTCGTGCTCCCATCTTCCCTCAACCCTCGCCCCCCTCCCCACCCCACCAGGTGTCTGTCCCCAGTCTGTCCTTGTCTCCTCATTTTT
>JAGFMF010011579.1:719393-781804 GCA_019455555.1 Galemys pyrenaicus | reverse complement strand
TCCTCTTATAACTGCTTTCACTGTATCCCAGATATTCTGTAGAGTTGTATCCTCATTATCGTTCATCTCAAGGAATTTTTTAATTTCTTCTTTGATCTCTCCTTGGTCCAGTAGTCTTCCAATAGTGCGGGTTTCAATCTCCATGTGTTGGAGGGGTTCCTTATTTCCTTTTTATGATGAATTTTCAGCTTGATGGCTTCGTGGTCAGAGAAGATAGTTGGTATGATTTTGATCTTAGAGTATGTCACATGACTTTTAAAATTCTATCCCATCATAGTTCTAGGCAATTTTTCAGTGAACACACACAATAAATAGTAAAACTCAAACAAAAAACTCATTTGCATTTGCATAGGATATAGTTAAATCTATTCTTCAAAAATGTGATGATCCTAAATGATCAAAGGATGCAGAAACAAAAGACATAGTACAATTAGCAAGTGAAGGTTTGGGGAAATCTTTATTGTTCCTATTTCAAAATCCAGAAAGACAAGACTTCAAAAACTCAACAGTAACACTGACAGTATCCCAATTTGCTTTTTAGTAAAGGTTTTTGGAATGATCACATCACAAAATACCATTTAACTAGTTAGCCTTACCAAGGGATGTATAGGATTTATTTCTTTTATGTTCACTGATGTCACATTTACTCTACCCACACTCCCTCCTGAAATGCTTGCCCTTGGAACCCTCTCTCTTTGTCTATGTTTCTCATGGCCCACAGGTCCTTATCAATAAGATGAGGATCCTTCTAGCCCTAACCCTTTCCTTGCCAGTCTCATCTGCCAGCTGGGCAAAGGCCATCCCTGTCTTTCTTTAGTATCCTTCCTGAGCACCAGAAGCTAATAAAAGCTATCATGTGGTCACAGCCCCCTCCAAAGTTTGGTGTCTGTGGTCTGAGAACAGCCTCCAAGTCATCTTTTGTCACACTCTCTTGTGGATCTATTCTCTTGGCATCAGGAAAGGATGGTCTGTCTCCATCTGTTTCCACTGATGAGCATTGCCTGAAGCTGAGTAGAGAGAGGCATGCCACTTTTCAGGCTCTTCTTGCTGTCATATTTTTCAGGGAGGCACGAGGTCTCTGTTTGGAATGAGTTTGTTCTTTTATATCCAAGTGTCCCTCTATTGTAGAGTGAGGGGGGATTTAGAGGCCAGATGCTTCTTTGTTTGGATCAAGGAAAGATCTCCATTTTCTGTTTCACCCACACTTCTATCTATAGTTCCTTATTGTACAATTCTTTGTGCTCGGTGCCTCTTCTCCTGGCAGCTCTTGTCCTGGGTCTGTTCTCCCTTCACCACCACCCTTGAGAGTCCTAGAGTTGCTTCCATCAGCCTTAAGTAGGCCATACCCCTCTCCACATCCACACACACCCAATCAGCCTATCTCTCCACTACCAACACATTTGGTCCTCCACCAACTACTTGCATTTGTTTTGTTAAATTGGTCAATAAATATTCTAGGGTAGTTAATCCATTTTTTTATTTATAGTTATTCATATTCCTATACCAAATATTTGTTTCTTGTTTATTTCTAGAGAAAACTATTTAAGATGACCGTGGAAAATTTAAGACATTTTCCACATCTTTTGCCTGTATGTACTTCCACCTTTCTATGAATGTCTAATTACTTTATCATATTAACAACTGAAAAATATAGAAAGCATCCAATAGAAGGTAAAAGAGAAATAAGCGTACTGGAAATATGTGAGTTGCATTGTTGTAATAAATTCTCCTTTCCCAGAAAACAACTTGGGATTTATTATACAAGGTCATGTCTGAAAGAAAAGATTAAATATTGCAGCACCATTAAAGTCTACAATAACTGCTCTCTTGCACCTCTATTTAAAGGCTACATGATTGACACATTTTATTAGCTAGCTCTATGCCTGTAGCTTTGTCATAGCAATTGCTAAATTAATTTACAAACTTCAGTGGACTTGTTGTGTTTTTATAGCTGTCTCCATGAATATCCTTCACAAGCAATACTAGAATTCCCCCCAGACAGAGCATTGCTGTTCAAACTTTAATTCCTCCCTTGTTAAATAGTTGTGTTCTTTTGACTGTAGCATGGATCCAAAGGCTAAACTGCCTTTCACAAGTGCTATTTTATCAATGACTAACTACTCCAGGAAGTAGTCAAATCACAATATGTATGGGAATGGAACATTTACCTTGTCTTATGATAGAAGTCATTATAATTCATTGTTTCTATATTACTTAGATCATAAAGCATTTATGGGCAAAATATTTAGGATATAGATAAGATAGCAATGATTCAGAGCAAAATAATCACTTGGTGATTACAAAAAATGTTTTAAAGGAATCTATATATTAAAGTAAAAAATAATCTTAAGAATAAATAATAAAAATAATATTAAGAATAAATAATAAAAACATAATATTAAGAATCTAAGAAAACAAGCTCTTAAAAATTCCCAAAATTGAATGAACTAAACTAATAAAATAGGGGCCTCCCTGGTGGTGCTGCTGGTTGAGCACTGCACTGTGAAGCATCTGTGGGATAGCAGCACAAGATCAATCACCGGCCAAGGAGGGGACCCATATGGTACAGCAGACCTGTCCTGCCTTGCCTGCTGCTCCCCTCGGCAGTGTATTTCAGTTGATCTGCCTGTTCTGCTCCCCACTGTGTCTCTGGTGACTCCTCTCACCTGCAACTCTGGCCTGTACCCCAGATCTTGTATGCATAAATAAATCTTTAAAAAAACTAATAAAATAGTATCAATATTATGATCATAAAAATAAATAACGTTTATTGTGACCTTACTGACTCCTAGAACATGAGCTAGCAATTGTATGTGTCCTGTATGTATGCCTCTAAACCAACTTGTGATTTAGAATCTACCCATCTCATAGTTTAAGAGAGATTCAAATATCTAAGTAACATGTCCCTCATGACACAGATAGTACATGAACAAATTGGAATAAAAATGTCATTTCTCATTTGCCACATTGTTTGCATCCATGCACATCAGCACATTTTTCTCGATTTTAATTAAAAAATGAAATATGAAAAATTCATAATATATTACCCATAAATGTTTTGTAGAAATATTTTTAACAAGCGAGGGAATGAAAATTTTCAAATATCATAGGAGATTGTTAAAGCAGATGATCATGAACTGTGCCTATAAATCTTAGAGAATGTTTAGGAATAAACATTGACCTATAGAGAAACTGAGAAATAGTATTCTTATCAAGAGCAATTTTTATACTTTCTATATATTAGTGACTCTGAGATTTTCCTCCAACATCAGTTCTCTAATTCTTAAACACTTGCACTCTCATTGTTATACAGTATTCTTTGTCCAGAAAAGCAGTGTATCATGGTGTATAGTCTATTAAACTATTAAATCAAGTTGGAATTACCTCTCTTGGAAAATGATTTTTAGATCATTGAAGTCGTGAATAATTGTTTCCAAACTCCTGCTCTTGGGTCTACTGTTTTTCTTTCTCATGGGAAAGATAATTAAGTTCACTGGGTCTCTATGTATGAGGTTTCTAATCTACATGCAATACAGCAGAAGTCAAATGTGTAAACAGGTTCATTCTAGCCATTAGTGAAGGGCACAGAGAATTTCTGGATCTAACAAAGGCCACTGTGTACCGGCTGTCCCCTGAACTCACAATTAATCATATCTGACAACTGACTACAAAATGCAGATTACTTGGCAGATAGCACCTTATGTTTCAAATATTCTCCTTCCTCTCCTTGAAGTGTTTATTTTCTACCTCATGAACTTAGTGCTTTATACATACTCAATGAATTTATTAGGCATGGTTGCTTTAAATATTTGCTACTTATGTTTCCATTTAATTATCTGGTATGTTAGCAATGTGTCAAGTGAGTTGAACCAAAGTGAAGGATATATTATTTCAAGGACACTTATGCTGTTTGCCAACTAACATAATGCATCTTATTGAATGTTTACAGAGTCACCCTCTAGAAGCAAGGAGGATATGGCATTTAGTATCGCCCCTGACATAATAAATGCTAGTTTACATCTTTCCAGAATGTAACTGATTTCATATTAAATACTTGATCACAATTATTATGCGATTGTCACTGTCAGAAATAATAACTTTTCAATATACACTTAACACAGTGTATGCCTCTTATAATTGATCTTCCATGGTCTGACTTTCAATATGTTACTTTTTAAAAAATATCTAAGCTATTAAAAATGTTGGACATTTTTTAAAAGTTGGTAGTAAATGTGCAGAGTAATGGTATTTGCTTGAATAAAATGTGATATGAAATGAACCATGTGGGCTGCTTAAGCAATAAGACAACAGAAATAAATTTAAGAAGTGAAATAACATTCATATAGCAAGTAAGATTATTATAATAATTAAAGAAATTAATATCCTCTTCAAAACACCTGTAATTTTTGTTCATATTTGCTTGTTGAAGGTGTAGGAGTAGCAAATACATGCATGCGGATGAGTGTTTAAGATAAATCAATAAAAATTATAAAATCAAAAAAGTTTATTTTTAAATTATTTTTTCACATTCAAGTGCAAGAATATATGATGCTGATTATCATTATCACATTTTTGAACCAGAGGTTCAGCTTATTTATGCACAGGTGGACTGAAATAATAAAAAGCACTTCCAGCTATTATTTTTCTAGTGTGTCTTATAAATAATCAATAGAAAATGAGGAATCTGAGTTTGGTAATTGTTCTCTGAACTTTAACTTTGAATTATGCTGGAGTATTCCAGATGCAGATGCTATGTAAAGCAATGGCTAATTTTAATCAGTTAATTTATGGAAATGGTGGTAAAAAAAGAAGAAAGAGGAGCAGATGATTTAATATTCTCAGAATCAAGTATCTATTTAAATAGAATGGTCAATAAACAGGAAAGTCAGAAACTATTCTAGGTCTAAAGGCAAAAATCAATGAAATAAAACACTGTATCTAATGTAGTGTTTGTAACTATAACTGATATAGAACAGATACAAGGGCCATATATATATATATGGAATAATCTTTTTAAATATTCTGGAATATATTTTACCTGAAGCCATTTAATGGAGAAATGTATCAACATATTATTGCACATTGTAAGTAACTACCTTAAGTGCAAAGGTAAGATATAAATATACTTTAAAACCCTTAATAATATTGGAGCAGAAGGCTCCATCTAAAAGAGAATAGCTTCTCTTTGCTTTTCTTCAGTTATTGAAACATTTCTCATAATATGCCACACAAAAGGCTAGATAAAACTGATGCCTTGTGTGCAATGTTGTAATCACCAAGTTATGTATGTATTATTTATATCAATGATCAGGAGACAAGTCATGAGCACCAAGCACTTACTCATATTGATGGGCAGAGACTAAGGTTACTCAGAGAAACAGAATCAACAGGATGCATACATGGCATACCAGTATATACAAATATGTATATACGAAATATAAAAATGAGAAATGATTCACCCAATTATGGAAGCTAACAAGTCCAAAGGTGAGTATGTTGAGAAGCCAAGAAATCCAACAGGATATTTTAGCTAAGTTCACAGACCTGAAAACAGGAGAGATTCAAAGGAAGAGCAGATGCTTCAGTTAGAGTCCAAAGGCAGGGAAAAGCTGATGTTCTGATTTCAAAGCAGCAAGGCTGAAGCATTCCTTCTACTTAGCAGAGGACAGGTTTGGTTTTTTTGTTCTGTTTAGGGCTTCAACAGATTGAATTATGTGTAGCCACAATATGGAATTCAGTCTGGTTTACTATGTTACAAATTAAATGTTAATCTCACAGAAAACACACTCAAAGAAGGAAAAACTCTGAATTATGCTTGATAACATACATGGAACCCGATGGCCCAAACTGACACATAAAATTAATCCTCACAAACCCACCCCTTGTCATCTTGGCACCTATAAGCATGTCCTTAAATCATACTTAATAAGCATATGAAAATAATGATGAAATTATATTTTTTCTAATGCCACTACCCCGTGTCTTAGCCAGAAACACACTGTAGTGCTCATGCCTACAAAGGCTCATGTTTTCTAGAAATCCTTGAAATAAATGTTATGATGAAACATTAAATATTATCTAAGTGCACAATGATATAAAGCAAAAAAAAACTTATACTACATGATAAGGGGTTGCATAAATACACACATACACGATGTATACATGCATACATTCATAGTACCATAGTGCAAAACTGTAACAGGTCAGGTAGCCATATCTAGTATTTACATCTGCCTTCTTACTACCATTACATATCCCCTTCACTTTTAGCTAGCATGCTAGCTGGTCTTGATTCTTTGCCCATTGGGATGATCCTGGAGTGTATGGGCCATTATTATTCCTGACTGGAGTGGCTGTTAAAGTTTTTCCATCTATCTTAATCACAGGTGATATTGATAATAAAAGATACCCTACGTGACCTTCTGTATTCTAGACATAGTCTTTCTAACCTCTATTGCTAATCTATACAGTAGTCCCTTCACAGTTAGGACTAGCAGAACCTATTTCTACATATGATGTAAGATCATATGATATACATGATAATATATAAAACTACAAGGAATTGTTATTAAAGTGGATAATTCTCAAGATCCTTAAGGTGAGGTGAAAAGTGGAATAAAAGAGTTTTGCTGATCATGTAGTGCTAGACTAATGAGATGCAGGGAGATCTGATGTATATTTCAGTTTTAATTTGAATGCATGAAAAACAAAACAAAACCAAAAAAAAAAAAAAAAAACCCTGATGTACCTATTCAAAAGACAATCACACAGGAGGAACTTTTTTCTGATTCAGAGGAAGGCCAGCCTTTTTATTCAGCTCTTCAAATTCACCTTCATTTAAATTATTTTCTTACTAATCCTTTAAAATGTGACAGTGCTAGAAAATATATATTTAAATATTTTAACAATAGAGTTTTACAGCATTCCACATCCAGAACTAAATACATAAGAAAATATACTTCAGTATTTTAAAATCTACAAATTTTTGACCAAATTGTCTTTTCTTTCTAGAAACATAAAAAAAAGAATTCTACCTTTTTCTGTGTATAACTAGTTGATCATTATAAATTAAATTTGATTCTTGAGTTTTAGCTTATGTGATTTATTTCTTCACATTTTAAACTTCTTTTTGAAGTATAATCCACTTCCTAAATAAGTGCATTGTAATGCATTCTCAGGGAATTATCAGAATATGAACACGTTTTTGAGTGTAAAAATATTAAGTCTTGTACTTAGATGTACATAGAAAACCAAGAACAACTCATGCTACCAGCCAACTGCCAGCCCCCTTTTCTCTTTTCCCCAAAGGTAACCACTCTCCTGATTTATTACACTGTAAATATGCTTTGCCTATTTGAACACTGTGAAAATTAAGTTACACTACATATATTATTTCTGCCTTCTTCTACTCAACATTTGTTTTGCTATTACTCCATGTGCAATTGGAATTTATTTATCTGAGTTTGTTAGTATTCCATTTTATGAATCATTTATGTTTTCCTCTCCACATGAACACCTGAAATGATTTCCTGTTGAACTATAAGCATACATATCTTTTGCTGTATATGTGAACACATTTTTGAGGACTGAAAACATCTCCATACTAGGGTAACATCTGTAATATCACTATATTCAGCCTTACACAGTCATAATCTGAAGTTTAAAGATTTGTAAGCATGAGTACAAGGTGGGTTTTTGGCTAGGTTGGTCTAGGTAGGAAGGTAAAGGCGATGAGGGTGTATATTTTGTTCAAGATCTTGAAAGGCATCATTTATGAACATTTCTCTTTTTTCTTTCAAACCCCTAAAATAGATATAACTCATAAAATGCAACAATTTATTCAAGTTTATGGAAGAAGAGAAATCAGACATAGGACCTGAGAAACAGAGAACTTTATAATTTTATTGTTTATGAAATTTCAAAAACAGAATGTCATGAGCATTTGTGGTTTAATATATTATATAAATAAATTATACATAACTGACACCCATTATTTTTTAGGAAAGCAGGTAGTGCTGATGTTGTCTATATTTAGAAAAATATCCATATTAAATCTGATAAAATGGAACTTTACTTAATATAGTTTGGACATATCAAAATTCCCCTGCTAAATAATACCTAAATTTTCATTTCCTATTACTAACTCAACAAATATAATTCATAAAATGTAATCTTAGAAAAATTAAGCTACATTTCCCTTTCCCCATGAAAGAAAATAGCATTTGATAGCATTGCATTGATGCATGTCTCAGAAATATGAGTGTTATTTTAATTAGGTAATTATACATAATTATAATTATACACATGTAACTGTAATTATATATAATGTGAATTATACTGTACATTATGTAATTACACATAATTTTAATTATACATTTGTCATAACTTCTAAGAAGTTAGAGACAAAGTCTCTACCAGGTCACATAGTCAAACCTTTCCTTAGAATTCCACCCAGGCATTTTTCTTAAGGATTACTCTTATTCTTCAAATGAATTTAATCTGATCTTGCATGCTCAATGATCAGCCTTCATATTCAATCACTAGCTTCAATTTTTGTTCATCTCTTAAAATCTGCTATCACTGCTCTCAGAGTTAAGAGTCATGCTGTGACGGCTTTATTAATATATGCACAGGATAATTCATTGTAATTAAACTCATTTACAGATAGGTGAGGTTTATGAATTGAAACTACATGAGAGATTTCTTTCCCAATCAGAAATACCTGATTGGTAATTCAGATGCTGAAAATCAGGATGGAAACCTATAGAAGTCTTGCTAAGGAATTGTGACTTCAACATCCCCCGGCTGACAATTGGCCCTGATTGGGTTGGAAGCTGGCTTTTTTTCAATACTGAAATGATGACACAGCTATTAGAATAATGGCACATATAAGGAGTTCAAAATTGATGCTACCCTCACAACCACAAAAATGGTATTTACTCGTTTTGCTAGGTTTTGACATCCAGATTATTTGGGCAGATGCTTTTAACTTGAAAATAAATTGAATACATAAGTTAAAGCTTCTACAGCAGTATTAACTTACATGATCAGCACTTTCTTAGAAAATCACCTCAGGGCTGACTGACCTTAGCAATAAGCTTGCAGTATTCGCACATGACTGAATGTTCTTTTACATGACAGCTAAATTAGAAACAGACACAAATTTCCTTTCAGTGGTAAGTAAGGTAAGCAGGTCCCTGCCTCCAAGTCTTTCCATCTCTCATTCTCTCTCTACATTTATGTTTTTGTATGTGTGTGTGTGTTTGTGTATACACACACATTTATGGCTACATTACGGATAAGACACTATTTTTCTTTTGTATTGATCTGTTTTGGGTGTATGTGGGCTGTGTCTCCCTATTCATTTGCCCGTCCATCCTCAATCACAATCACAGTCAGCATCCAGGGGTGATTTAAGTCAATTGTAGACACAAGCCCCAATGTCTTAAGTAGAAAATGCAGTGAGATGTCCTGCTGATAACACGTACAGTGAGAATTACTGAGACATCTCTTTCTTAATCAGGAAAGTCCAATTATATATCTTGCACTTCTTATCAATAGCATAACTACTAACGTGTATCTGCTACCAACAGAGCGTGTTCTGTTTGGCAGTGAAACAATGCTTTTTGAATCCTTGAAAACTTCTCTAATGTTGAATAATTGATGAACCAGTTTCTTCCTCTGTTAATTATTGTTGCATATACTTTCCTTTCCAAAGCTTTGGTGGTTTTCTTTCTCTAAGTCTCATAACAGAATGTTTAGCATTGATTGCTCAGTAAGTGTTGATTTTCATTCATGTCTAGTCACCATATTCTGTTCACAGACAACTAGCACTTTGTCCATAAGCTATGCTTCTATTATGCGTTGTACTATGCATATATATACCCTGATCATAATGTCTATATTTGTATGTCATAAAAATGTTCATATATCATAGCCATTAGCATTCAGTTGCATTTCCTGTGCATCAGGCAATTATGTACTAAAGAGTCAAATAGGAAAATAGTGCATTGGACATTTTAATGGAGAATTTGGTCCTAAGCCTAAGCTGAAGAATTATTAAGAACATGATTATAGTGCATACAGGGAAATAAAGTGATATAAATGTTATTTCTACTTCAAAGGAGATGTTATCTTCCTTTCTAAGATAGCTTTGTTTTCTTTGCTATAAATTAGGGATATAAATTAGGGATGATACCTGGCACATAAGAGCTATATGTGGATGAAAGAGTTAATACTGAATGAAGCAAACAGAAGAATGCCTCACATAGAACATAAATGGTCTTAACAAGGCCAGAATTTATTTTTAACTTTTACATTAAGACATTATTAGATAATTAAGTGAAATTAAGAAAATAGGATCTTTTACAAGTTAATAACTCAGGTGAGCTGACCTGTCTCTTTTCTAAACCCTTGAAGTCCTCTTGACTTTTCCAATCATTGTTGTCATACATTTAATTTATAAATTAAGCTGTTAGGAGATCTCAGATTGCTGCTCCTCTGTTATTTTACATAATGGCTACCTTGTTTTTTTTTTTTATTTTATAACTCAGTATGTGTCATGAATTATACATAGTGTTTTGGGTATATTAGTACCTAGCAAATATTTGTCCATGGCCTATGTAATGCACAAGGTATATAAAGAAATACTTGTAAATTACTTCTGGTTGCTAGTGAATTTTTTCAACATTGACCCCAATCTGAATCCAATCATTAATTTTAACCTTTTCTTTTTATCTGAGTTTCTTAAAATTTAGTCCACATTATTCTCTACACATTAGTGTATCTTTTAATCACATGCATGGTTTCAAGGTTGCAAGTTCAAAAATATATTTTATACACATTGTATATACAGTGATTTCCAAAATATCTTTATTAATAACTTTCAAATCCATATATTTCAGATGCATTTCCCTGGCTCCATTCCCATTGTTTCCCATACCTACTGAATATTTTCCTTTGGATATTCCATAGGCATCCTAAATTATTTTTGCCCAAGTCATAAATCACTACGTTTTTTTACTTGAGCCTAATCCTAATATATTTTCTATCTTATTCAAATAACACTGTCATTCATCCAGTTGCCCAAGGCAGTTTCTTGGGAAACAATCTATATTTTTCTCTCCTTCTCAAGCATATATCTCCTGTCTTTAAGTCTTTCCAATTCAACTGAGACTGACTTATGGCCCTACTATTTGTAGTGTAAATTATAATAATGACATGCTGCTGGACTTCACCCTCCAGTCTCTTCACTGTCTTGTCAATGCTCCACAATTCTGTCAGGTCTTTTTTCTAAACACAAATCCGATTCTGTTTCTGCCCTACTTAAATTGCTTCTTTTCTATTTCCTACAGGCTAAAAATTAATTTCTTAGACAAATCTGTAAGTGCTCCATGATTCCATGCTAGTCTACATGTTTTGTCTTATACCAGTAACAACAACCAAAAAAAGAGAGCTTTAGGCATTCTAAACTACATGTTTATACTGAATGAGAAATATCCCATTGGACCTTCTACTCTTTACTCAGATTCATATTTTAGGTTGAAATGATCTCTTCTCCTTCCAATGTCTCTCATTCTCCTTTCAAAAATATGACAGAGGACCCTCCTTGGTCACATAGGGACAAAGTCTCAATACTATCAAACTATTACCAACCACTGCAGCATGAGTTCGATCCCTGGCCAGGGAGTTAACTCACATGGCAAGATCTCTCCATTCTTGGCTGCTGCAACCCTCAGCAGTATATTTCAGTAGATTTACCTGCTCTGCTCCTCACTGTTTCTTGTGAATCCTCTCAACCCCTGCACCTCTGACCTATACCCCACTTCTTGTATGCATAAAATAAATAAAAGTAAATATTTTTAAAAATATATGACAGAGGATCTCCTACCCCGTGAATACCTAAGGGACTGAGATGATATTTGTAGTTCTATTAGATGTTCTCCCATTACTGCTAGAACACGATTCTCAAATGGAAAAGGGCATATATTGTAATAACATATTTATGTGGCATTCATGACATTTTTTCCTGTGAGTAATTAGAAAGCAGAGATATAGCCTTTGGTGGGCAAAAAATTAGATGTTTCACATAGAGCAGAGGTTCACTAAATGTTATTTTAATGTATTAACTTTTATCTAACTTAAGAATCAAAAGAGACTATAATCTTTCAATGTCACAATAGGATGTTATTTACCAAATGCATCCATGGATGATTTAATTCTTTTGAGGATGTTTCCATATTTAATTTTGATATTTACTATTTTATTAGAGTTCTGGCACTGAAGTTATTGTGTGTTAATCTAGAGATACCTACCTGTTCATTAGAGAAAAATAACTTCAATAGTTATAATTGCATTGTCCTGTAGGATGTTAACCAGTTTTGTATTGAATGCAGAAATTATAATAAATGAGACTCAGTCGGTAGCATTAAAATTGAGGACACACTGCAGTTAGGTATTCAGGTTCTATTATTTAATCATTTGAATGTTTATGACCAATCAGATAAATCAGATTTATTTCATATTGTTTTCCAGTAATTTGTGTTTATGTGAACTAGAAAATATATTGATCTCAAATTAAAGCACCATAAGAATAAATGCCTCAGTTCTGCAAAATAATTCTATTTAGTTCTACCCTCTGTTAATGTCACAAATAAGTGTGTTTTCTGTCAGTGGGATGATAAATAAGAATATGTTGATTATAAAATACAGTATTTTCACCTACACTCCTTTTTCCCAAGAACTAGCTATTCATGATATAAAATGAAATCCAAAATTATTAAAATAAATAAGAATTGTTTTTATGGAACATTTATGTACAAGAAAATTAATAATGGGTAAAATTCATAACGTTTTGTTTTATAAATCCAAAGTCTATGTATCCAAATGCATTCATGTCTTTTTAATCTATGTAGCAAAACCAGAAATCATCTGATGACTAATTTTAAACTGCAAAAGCAATTAATAAGGAACTAGGCATAATTCTTAGGATCAGTAATAATGAAGGTTCTTACTTAGAGGCTTATATTTCTAGCTATCTATAACAATATGAATGTTCAAATTAGCATGTTTATTCTGGTTAATATATAATTATTTATTAATTATTTTCAAGAAACACATCCTGATAATAATGATGTTGCCAGTCTTGTTTTGCCAAAATACATTTGAAACATGAAGCCATCATTTCCAAAATGCAATCTTATGTCTACACAGCAAGAGATTATATTTAACGGCAAATATTAATTTTCTCTAAAATTTGAATAAACCCTATTCAATTAATATTTACAAACTATATAAGTAAACAGCAAGTTGTTCATCTAAATATTTTTAACTGACAGATTTCCAATGTGGTCTGCAATATTCTCAAAATTACCTCTCAGATTTTAATCAGACCAAAACATACTCAGAAAATCCTTAGACTGATTATTAGAAAGCATGAGAGGAAAACCAATTCATAGTTATCACAGAACAACCAGGGACACACTATAAATGGATCAATGAGGTGTCACAGCCACCCAGATCACAGCCTGTCAAAAGGTCCTCACAAACTAGGAATGAAAGACAACCTCTGTCAGCAGTAGTCATGGAGTTGTTATACACTTTTAATAGAGCAATTTTGAGATCAAGATGTGCACAAAATCCTACTTGAAATGGCTCAAATGAGTTCACCTATCTGAGGCAAGGTTATAACCGAATTATGAAAAGTTTCCCTTGTACATTGAGTTTTAGGCCCTAGGTAACTTCAACTGTCACTGTACCAAATTTGCTTTTAAAATGTATGAACCTCATCTCCTCCAAAAATTATGAATGACAACAGGCATCTCAGAAAGAACATCAACATATTCAATTCTTCTCTTACTTCCCCCATTTGCATACTCCTTTTTCTAAATCCTCCCCAACATTTGTCACAGGGGCTAACCAGTTTTCTTCCCTAATACAGCATTGAGTTCCTGTTTTCCACACCCTCATTGATATTTGTAGATTCTGGTCTTGCTGATATGGGTTTGTAGGGAGTGGGGAGAGAATGGGTGGAGGGCAGAAAGAGCACAAGGTACTGAGGTGATGGTGCACTGGTGAAACGGTGGTGGAAAATCCATGGGGACTACAATTGATGTTAAAATATATAAACAAAGAAAAAAAATGATAGAGTTTATTCTTAGGATGGGAAGTGTTTTTTCTCCTTATGACTTTGATTTGCATCTCTGATAAATAAGCAAAAAAGACATTTTGTTCTTGTTCTCACTGGCCATCAGTGATTTCTTTTGGATGAAGTGTCTATTTAGATTTTGGTCCATTATTTTGATTGGGTTATTTGTTTTCTTGTTGTTCAGCTGGATGAGTTATTGGTAAGTTTTGGCTATTAGTTCATCTTATGAGACCAAGTATGGAATTTTACCACAATAAAATTAAAATTAACTTCAGTGAAAACTATATAACACACTACACAAGAAATCAAAAGGGATTAAAATTATGTATAGTTAAACATGCAATATATTTCAAAAGTATGATTATATCTACTTATATAGATATATACATATTTTTTAAAGATTTATTTATTTATGCCTATAAGAACTGGGGTACAGGCCAGAGTCACATGAGGTGAGAGCATTCACCAGAGACAGAATGGGGAGCAGAACAGGCAGATGGACTGAAATACACTGCTGAGGGGAGCGGTGGGCATGGCAGGAGAGGTCTGCTAAGCCATGTGGATCAACCTTCCTGGCCGGTGGGATCGAACTTGTGCAGCAGTGGCTGTGGTTTGCTTCATAGTGCATTGCTTAACACACTGTGCCACCAGGGAGGGCCATAAATATAAACTTATAGCTAGGATAAAATTCATAGTTATAGAATGCCTATATGTGAAATGAAGGTCTCAAACCTGCTTTGGCAGCTGGTTTCACTTTCTATCTTTTGGAATTTGAAAAGCAAGATCAAAGAGAACCCAAATAAGAGGACAATAGAAAGTAATATCAATCACATAGAAATTAAAGTCAATAAAAAAGTAAATAAGGAATTAAATAAATAATAAAAATCAGAAAAAGAGACACATAATCAAAATTTACAGGAGCTACAGTACCACAGATTCAGTAGATATTAAAAATGATAAAGAATTATAATATTATTATAATTAAGATGAAATGATGAATTGCTTGAAAGATAAACATTTAAATTTCACTTTACAAAATAGATAACCTGAGCAACCCTATTATCTATTACAGAAACTGAGTTTGTATATAAACACCCACTCACAAAATATATACCAGACCCTGTTATTTCACTGAATTTGTTAAACTAAGGATGAAATAATACAAGCTGTATGCATTCCTTAATGAAATAGAAAGGAAATTCATACTTCCAATTAATTCTACAAGTTCATGAATATATAATAACACACCCAGCATTATGAAGACAGAAAATGTTAGATGAATCTCTCTAATGAAAAAAAAAAGAATAAAATTAGCAAATAAACCCTAACAATATATAACTGTTAATAAATCATAGTTCAGTATATTTTATCCCAGAGATGGAAGGCTGGTTTTACAGTAATAAAGTCATCAATGCAATTAATCATATTAATAATCATAAAAGGAATTGCATCTCAGTTCATGTATAGAAACTCATTTGACACAATTCTAACATCCATCCCTGATGAAAACTCTCAGTAAATTTACAGTAAAAAAAGAAAAAATATATATACTCACATTCACTTAATAAAGGACAGATACAATAGTCCTATAGTAAACATCATCCTAATTGTGAAAGACTATAATTTTTGCTTCCAATATTATGAACAAAGCATGGATGTTTGCTCTCACTATGTCATTCATCATTGTATTAAAATTTCTAATTCAGAGCAATAAAGCAAGAAAGGTATAAGAAAATAAAAAAAATACTCAATAAAATAGTTAAAATTAAAATTTAAATAAGTTATCTTGAGAAGCCAGACTTTTAAATGGCATTTTAGCTATGCTAAATATCCAATAATCACCACAAAAAAGTTACCAAACTGATAAGAAATGTATACAGAGTAAAGGGTCAGCTGTATTTTCAGTACTAGCAACTACTGAATATTAGCATTTTGAAGCATGCTATTTAACAAAAGCATAAAGTTAGAAATATTTAAGAACAAATCTGACAAATAGTGTCAAGTTATGCTATGAAAACTTCTAAATATTACTGAAATTAAAACATCTAAACAAATGTACTGATATATCAAAATTTGATTGTAAAGCCCCTATGTCAAGATGATAATCTCCCTAAATGGTTGATTCAATCCAATTTAGTCAAGCTTTCAGATGGTATTTTCACAGAAATTGAAAAACTATATGAATTAAATGAATTCATTTTTCTATAACTCAATTTTCAAGAAAGTAGTTGGTCCTGTAAAGATAGACAGCTAAATGAATGAAACACAGAGTCAAGAAATAGATCCATTCATATGACATAGAGCAAAGGCAATTCAATGAAAAGAGGATATATTTTGTATAATCACTGATAATAGCACTTTATAATTTTTCAATTCATTTGTTTTGCTTGTGGGTACACATGGCAAGGTACTAGGAGTCTGAGTTAATATCAGTGAAGTTGAAGAATCAATCTACTAGTTATTTAATGCAACCATTCGATTTCTATCAATAGATCAATATATTGTTTTTGCTTTTCTGTAATACATGAAAATTTATCACTTTTAATTTATTCAAGTTGTTTTTATATATTATTTTGCTAGTTACACATTCTTATGTGATTTGTTAACATGGTTAACTATACAATTAGTTACTAGTTACCAGTTAACATATTTAACTAGTAGTTAACATAGTTAACTATGTCTAATTTCATATTACAATAAATAGATGTATCTTTTACATTACATTGTATTGGATTTTTTTTTATCGATCAGTTATTTAATTAGATTCTTTCTAAGAAATTTAGAACATCAATTTGTGAGAGTACATCCCATTTGTGAGAGCAAACAGAGCAGAAGTAGCCCTGGAGCTGAGGAATAGTTTTGTTTTTAGGAGAATTTTTGAATCTACAGCTTTTTGATCAAACTTGCACTGCTTTGTAAACTCATATTCCTCCTTTGTCAGGGTTGAAGATATCACCTTCCTGATGTGGTGTTTACACAATTTCTTCATCTTGAAGTTGGTATCAGTGAGGTGTTTGGGGATATTCACACCACTGATATCAATTTTAGTGGTGGTAACAAGGACAAATTTCTGGTGTGATCTACACAGAGGAACGTGATTGAGGAAAAGAGGTACAATCCACAAATACCAAGCGACTCTCAGCTGCTTTTGGAAAATGACCCTCGAGCCTCTGCAATGCCCAGGGAGGAGGAAAAGAATGGTTCCAAGGTTGCTGCCATCTCACAGTTTTCTCAGATGCTGACAGACAGGCTTTTTGCAGTGGCTAAAAAGTTTTCTAGATATAACTTCAGTAGCAGAGTAGCTACGCTTTTCATGAAGTTTAATCACTTGGTTACCATCATTCTTGTTACCAACAATAGATTTTGTAACCCAGAAAGGATTTTCTTCCATTTCTTTTTAATCCTAGAGTGAGCTGTTGGATACCATCTCTTGGACATGAATTTTCTGAAGTAGCCAGCAGATCAGGAATAGGTGCCAATTCCTCAGACTTACAGGATTTCAGCTACAAGTGGGGCTTCCTCTGCTGAGGTGCTTTGGTCATCTTTGTTTGTATTTATGTATGTATGTATGTATTTATCTATATTTTAACATCACTGTTCATTTTTGTACAGTGTTTGTTTTCTCTTCTCAGGTGTAGTCCCCTTAAAGTTCCCATCATCAATTCATCCCTGCACCAAGACCACAGCCCCTTGTGCTTTTCCATCCTATGTTTTGATCCCTCTCTCTGCCATAGCCCTACAGAATGTCTCTGATTTATAGTTGTCTTTTAAGTTTGTTTTTATTTGCTTATTATTTTTTCCTGATCACTTTCTTGGTTCCCCTATATTCCACCTATAAGTGAAACCATAAAATATGTTTTCTTTTTCCTTCTGGGGTTCCCCTTCTTAACCTTGCCAATAGTCCCAGTCTTTTCAGCTTTGAGTTTCTTGTCACTAGTACCTGGCTTCTCAGTTTTTTCAGCCACTATCTTATAAGGAGAACTCTCTACTTAGCATTTAAAAATTATATTGAATATGCCAATATTTTATTAATAAATGTAAGTGTTAGTTTTAACTGGGATAATACAGAGTAGGCTACACATATTATATAAAAATTATAACATCAAAATATTTTACCCAGTCTAAAATTAGACCCTAACTCATTGATATTTATGTTTTCTCAAAACCAATACAAATTTCCCACTTCTTTTTTGAATAGCCTCTGCCATCACAGTATGGAACTCTTAGCTTTGTAAGTAGCAGAGAAAGAAAACAAGTAACCATTTGCTTTATACCAAAACTAAAGAGAAATATGCTACACACAGGAATAATTCAATACATCAGTTTAATCACACGGATGTTATAAAAATATGCTTCAGAACCCAAATTTGATTTTCAGTTGCAGTGAAGTTCTGTGTTTCAAAATATATGCTTTATAACCCTGCACAAACAAAGTGCTATTTATGGGACATTAAAGAAATTTTAGTATTCATTCTAGCCAATTAAGCTATATACAGATGGATAGAGATATCATCAATTCATAAATAGTTTAACAAGCAACATCATACGGTAATGCAGAGTCTGTCAATTCTTTAATGACACAGGATTTCAGATTGGCTGATAGCTTCAGAATCCTAGTTATGATTTTTTTTATTCAAATATAATGAACAACTATAAGCTAAGTCTGCAACTTAAGTTTCATGATGACTGGAATTATTCAGAAATAAACACAAAATACATTTAAAATATAAATATGATCTAGATTTCTAGGGGGGAAATAAAACAAAATTGAGCACTGATTATCATCATTATTCTTTGTAACAAGTTTCATGTTCATTCAAAACACATTTTCTTGAATTAATGTCATTTTCATAAAGAACAGACCTACATTACATAGTTTATTTAATATATTACTGCTGAACCCCAACAGAACAACTGAGATGCATTCTTGTGTCTTAATCACAGTTCATCTTGTAAATTCAGATAAATATAAAACATGATGAAATGTAGTATGTTCTGGGGTATTTTAGAATAAAATAAAGGAATACATTGATTGTTGCGGACAGAGATATTTCACCAAAAAAACAGTCTGCTCTTACCATGGTTGAAATATCGCACTGGAGAGTATTACAAGTAATATCTGTTTTGTTAATGTAAAATTACTTTGGTGAAGCAATTGAGTAAGAATTATAAAGATAAATATCTAAATGTGCAATAATCTAAGATTTATGTGAACTATACAATGTTTTAATTATATATTTATTATTACAATTTGGGAAATACATAATAATAATTTATAAATTCTACATAGAAAGTGTTTTAATTTTCAATAAGGATGATGAAAATTCTAACAAGACAATCATTGCAAAAATAACAAGAAATATGACTGCATAAAGCAAAAATTATGAAGTGTTTAATATGGTATGGAATATATGTAGATAATGCCTACATGGCAAGGGAAATATGATTGCAAATTTTCTATTTTTTGTGACACAACACATGCTAGACAGCAAAATTTATGCATAATATTGTACTCCCTAGGGTAGTTACAAAAAATGTAAATGTGTATAAAAGCTAAATGACAGTATATGAAATAAACTGAAATACACTTACATAAATAAAATGGCAGAAAATATGAAGCAAAGGAGAAATAGAAAGCATAAAATAGTTAATATAATTTAATCATAATGATAATCGCATTAAATGTTAGTGAGCTAAATGTCAATGCAATTAATAAGCAGATACAAATAGACAAAAACATAAGACCCACTATATATGCTTTATAAGAAATTCATTTTAATTATAGAGATATAAATAGGTTAGTTAATGGAATGGAAAATATACATATACAATGCAATCCATAAGCATTGAAAGGCTGGGGTGGTATTGCTGTGGCAATACCAGATAAACTTAATGGCAATGAGTATTAAAAAGAAATGAAGAGAATAATTTCACAATAATAAGATGATAACTTCTCAGCAAGAGTAAAGTATCATAAATGTGTATTTGCCTAATTAGAGAGCATGATCATTTCAAAAAGATAAAAACTGACAAAACTAATGGTAGAAATAAATAAGGGGACAATCATAGTGGAGATTTTAATACTCCTCTCTCAGACATTAAAAGCATAAATAGTCAAATAATGATGAAAATAATCAATTTACATAAAACACCTTTATTTGCAGTTTTGTAAAGTGGTGTTTTGTGTCTATGAGTGTGTCTTTGAGTCAGGTCAAAAGAAACTATTAAGAGAAACCACATATTTTTCATTGAGTAATATAGCTTAAAAATTTCAAAAAGTTTCATAAATATTTTATGTAACTATTTTTGGAGGACTGTTGAGGAAAGATGGTGAATAATCATAAATAAAATCATCTTATTTTATTCTAACTTGTGATTCATCTAGCAAATATTTGAAACAGGATTTTTACTTAACTGATTTCAAGAAACTAATCTTAGCATTTTTCATAGATTAAATCTCCCAGAAGCAGAATCTGAGATGAGGAAGTTCAGGAGAGTGATTTATTAGAAAAGAAGAATTTCCTAGGAAGACCAGGAAGAAATTCCAGGAAGGGAGAAGGAGCAAGTTTGTAATATCAAATTCCATTGACTAACATTTAGTGTAGGATATACTACATTAAGTGCCAAAACAGCAGACTTCTATCACCCAGACATTAAGGAATGCCCCTGAAGGTATGTAAATGACAGGTCAAATCCATTTATTACAATTGCAGGAATCTGATCTTTAGGAGACTGAGGGAAACTCCCACCAAAGCACTCAGTGCTTGTAGTTGGGAATGGAAGCACACTGGAGTCTCCTGCACAAAATTGATGGTGGGTATATGAGAGGAAATAGAAAAAGGAACACTAGTGTCTGCTGCAGCCCCAAACACAATAATGCCACACACTGGATTCACTACCCTGATTCCTTAGAATAGTTACTAGTCATGATTCCAAAACTGAAAACACTGTAAGAGGCAGCTCATCGTAATGAGCTGGAATCCATGCTGTTGAAGTTATTGCCAAGGTGTAATTCCATAAATATTTCAATCCTAGTCAAGACAAATTACAGAACTTCCAAAGATGAAAGCTGCTTGTATGCTCCATTGTAGTTTCTTCAGTGTACCCTTCATTATTGAAGCCCTGAGACCCTGGTTACCATTCACTTGTCATTTATTTGCCTATTCACAGTTGGAAAACTTTATGGAGACTTCTCATTTCAAAAATTGAGAGTAGGAGTACTATATAATCTGGCTATTTTACTCTTGTATGTGTACCCAAAGAATGCGTAAACAAATGAAATGAGAGACACAAGTTATCAGAACCTATGGGAGACAGCAAAAGATCTCTCCTGAAAGAAGAACAGTAGCATGGGGCCTCCCTGGTGGCGCAGTGGGTTAAGCAACACACTATGAAGCAAACAGCAGCCACCGCAGCACGAGTTCGATCCCTGCCGCCGGCCAGGGTGGGAACCCACATGGCGCGGCAGACCTCTCCTGCTGTGCCCGCTGCTGCCCTCAGCAGTGTACTTCTGTTGATCTGCCTGTTCTGTTCCCCGCTCTCTGTGGTGAATCCTCTCACCCCCCACCTCTGGCCTGTACCCCAGTGCTTGTGTGCATAAATAAATAAATCTTAAAAAAAAAAAAAAAAAGAAGAAGAACAGTAGCAATACAGACTTACAAAAGAAAAAAAAATTCAAACAAGTTGACCCTATACTTAAAGGATCTTGAAAAAGAAGCACAAGTAAAATCAAAAGTCAGTAAAAGAAAGGAAATAATAAAGATAATCAATGTGTACACTGAATGGAAACTAATAGATACTAAAGAAAATACAAAAGTTCAATAAAATCAAGAGATTTTTTTTTTTTTTTAAGATAGACCTAATTAAGAAATCTTCAGCTAGGGCCTCCCTGGTGGCACAGCAGGTTAAGCAACACACTATCAAGCAAACCACAGCCACTGCAGCACAAGTTCGATCCCTGCTTCTGGCCAGGGAGGGGACCCACATGGCGTAGCAGACCTCTCCTGCCTCGCCCGCTGCTCCCCTCAGCAGTTTGTTTCAGTCAGTCTGCCTGTTCTGCTCCCCGCTCTGTCTTTGGTGAATCCTCTCACCTCCCAGGACTCTAGCCTGTACCCCAGCTCTTGTATGCATAAATAAATATTTTTTTTAAAAAAAGAAGAAGAAATCTTTAGCTAGACTCACAAAAATGTGAAAAAAACTCAGTGAGAAATTAAAGTTATAACAGATACCACAGAAAAGCAAAACATCATAAGAGATGATTATGAACCATTACACACCAATTAATTCAGTAATGGATACATTTATATAGCCTACAAAGACTAAATCTAGAAGAAATAGAAAAAACTGAACAGACCAATCATAATTTTGAAAATTTTTAAAAATATGAACACATAATTTTAAAAAGATATATACAGCCTTATGTTCATTGCCACATCATTTATAATAGTCAAGATACTGAAAGATCCTAAATGGTCACTGACAGATGAATGGGTAGAGAAAAGTAGTAGATTTACACAACTGAAAAGTATTCTGGGGCTCTCCCTCATGGCCTAGGGGTTAAATCTCAAACTAGTACTGTTATTGCCTGAGTTGGAGCCACAGCTAGGGAGCTAACCCCATATGGTGCAACAGACCTCTCTCTCCTGTCTCACTGGCTGCTCCCCTCAGCAGTGTGTTTCAGTATCTACCTGTTGCGCTCCCTACTCTGTCTCAGGTGAATCATTTTAACCTCCACACCTATGGCCTACACTCCAGTCTTTGTATGCATAAATAGATAAAAAATAATAATAAATAATATTTTTAAAAAAGAAAAGGATTCAGGTAAAAGAAATTTAATTCCTGCCAGTGGTAGCAACATACAAGGACTCTCATAAAATGATGTGAAATATATATGTGTATATATATATACAAAAATACAAATACTGTGTGACTTCATGCATATACCAGAGAAAGAAGCAAAGAATGAACAAACAAAAACCAAGAAAACAAACTCTTAGATTCTGACAATATTGGTTACCATGAGGCAAGGAAGATAGAGGTGAATAAAATGGTTAAAGTGGGTAAATGGTATGGTGGTGGTTAAAAATTAGACTTTTGGTTTTGATCACAATATCATATAAAGGTATAGAAGTTTAAGGCTGCATACCTCAAACTTACATGTTATAATCCAATGTTCTTCAATTAAAGGGGGGGTCAAATGGAGTAAGAGGGAAGGGGAAGGGAGGGAGGAATGCAGGAATAATTTAAAAATCATAGGCTTAGGAATCCAAGATTCCTGAAAGCCATTTTACTAGCTTTATTTCTTTTGACAAATCACTTAACTTAATCTGTAAAGTGTGAAAACTGATAAGTGTTAAACATTATAGGTAGTTTCTCCAAAGCTTTTGCCATAAAGTATACAATGGTAGGTAACAAGTTATAATAACAATTAATAGTGCAAGAATATATATATATATATAACCATTTTGAAAACAGCAGTCTAGTTTGAATTTCAAGAAATTAAGCAATATAGAATTGTTGACTGAGAAGTCAATGATTTATTTGTAATGAAACAAAGTTTTTGTTTTTTTTTTCCACTATTTTTACTATGGTTCCTTGTCAGCTTTTTCCATTGCAAACAATTTAAAAATAAATATTACAACACAACACAACAAAAAAGACTTACTAAATGGAATTATAATTTAGCTTATAAAATAATACTAAAACAATGTGCCACGAAGAACAATAATGGCTACACTGAATTTCAGCTTAGTTCTTGCATGTGTTTGTCACTGGCTGAGGTATGCAGTTGACTTTACTCTTAAGGAGCTGAAAATGTAGAACTATTTCATTTTCATTTTCTAAGAGTTTCCTCAAATAGTTACTAAAATATATTTTAAAGCATCAATTTTTAAGTATGTATATATTTACTGCAACTTACTCTTCATTTTGCCAAGAAGTTTCATGTAGGAAGAATTAGAATTTCATAAAGAGTATGCTTCTCCACCATGCAGCATTCACTAGAGAAAATCCATCAGTTTTCAATGAAAACATCTACTAGAAATGAACAAAAGGGGATTTTGGTACAAGCAATAAAATACTGATGTCAACAACACAAAGAAGAAAAGATGTATATAGAATAAAATCAAAGACTTGGACAATTGTTTTGGATTTATGTCATGAAAATATAATTGCACCTGAGGAGGCAATTTACTATATAATGACCCCATTCCCTGTCCTCTGTCAAATTTAATTTCCCTCACCCAGGTGACATGACCTATTCATAGGTTCTATCTACATAAGTAAAGTGAAAAGGACAGTTGAGCATTTATTCAGTGACTTTAATCATTTCGGATAGATCTATATAAATTCTTGGTATTTAGGGGAAATAATTTGTCTTTTTCCCTAATTATTTAGATAACCATCACTATTCTTTAAATTTTGACTCTCCATATGTTTTCTTTGGCACTGATTGCTTCCTGACATATAATGTCCTTATACTCTATTCCATCCCTTGAAAAAATAACTAAATAATATTATTTATTACAGTCTTTCAAAACTCCAATTTGTCTTCCTGTCTTTTAACTTTTTTCACTTGTTCATATTTTAGCAGTGTGCTAAAATAAGAATCATTCAATTTGTAATGTCTAGTTTCCTTTCCTCATCGCATGATTTGAGTACTGGGGCTGGTGTTAACTTCCAGAAACAGAGTTTCCAAACATCTTACTAGCTGGCTGCTTACTGTCTTGGCAGATGGTCATGTCTACTAGTCTAACAAAAACATCCTTGAGATTCACATAGTTTTAATTTATTCATTCATTTATTCGTTTATTTGTTTATTTACTTATTGTGTTTACATAGAAGAACTGGGGTGGAGGCTTCGGGGCAGGGCAGGGGGGTAATGAGAGGACTTATCAGAGACAGAGTGGGGAGTACAATAGGTAGACTTAGTGAAATACACTGCTAAGGGTAGCAGCAGGCTATAGAGGTAAGGTCTGCTATGCCATCTGCACCTTCCTGGCCTGGGATCAACCTCAGGACAAAGGAGTGAAAGTGCTGAAATTTAATCCCTAGGCCACCAGGGAGGCTGGAGAGTCATGTTTTAATAAGATTTCTTATGTGTGTTTATGATAAAATTTGACTTGGACATAAAATACACTGTTTAATGAGATCACTAAAGCTGACAGCTGCAAATAAAAAAGGGAAATGTATATGGAACACTGAGACACTTCAAAATATTCAACAAAATTTCAACCAAGAAAATACAATATGTCTGCTCTTACTGATTAAAAAAGTGATGCATTTTGTCCAAATGGTCAGAGGAAGCCAAACATGCCATTCTATCTTACTATAATATGTGATCGCCCATTGAAGTTTTGGTAGAATAGCATAAATAATGAGATCTTATGCACACAGGACTCAAGCCTGAAGCAGGAAATAGATAATCAGATTACAGGAAAGGATGAGCAAAAGGAAAGGATGAGCAAAAGGTCATGTGGAAATCTTGATCAAAAGTCAATGTAACAGCAATTTATCCCAGTCAGAGACAGAATCAGATGATCAATAGAAAGCTAGTTATGACTCTTCAATGTATTCAAAATACCTGGCTCCCTGAAAAGTTGTTTAGGGAATAAAACAAAAGTGTTTGGAGTAATCCATATGAATAGTTTCATAAGGCTAGGAAATAAGATGTAGAGAAGTGACTGCACATTTCACCTTTACTGAAATTAGAAATTATGTTCCAAAAAGAACTACTTTGCTGTCTTATTAAAATTGCCAAAGTGCTCTTACATCTCTGAATTCCTATCAGTTTCTAATATTACCAGGGTGGTTATATTTACACAGATTATAAAGCATATTATAGCTTATTATTTTATTATAAGTCAAATATAGAAAATGCATGTAAAGTTTATGTACAGTTCATAGCTAAAATGATTATGCATGCTCTCAAATTAAGAAATAAAAATCACACCCTGTAATTTCTGTGTTCATCTTTAATTTTAGATTTTCTATTTTCCTAAGACTTCCTATTCTGAATTTTTACCTGTCTGTACACCTTTTCCCTTCTTCTTTTTTTTTAAATTTATTTATTAATTCATACAAGAACTATGGTACAGGCCAGAGGTGCAGAGGTATGAAAGGATTCACCAGAGACAGACTGGGGAACAGAACAGGCAGATTGAACTTGAACACACTGCTGAGGGGAGCAGGGGCCAGAAAAGAGAGGTCTGCTGTGCTATGTGGGTCCCCTCCCTGGCCTGGGGCAGGGATGTCGTTTGCTTCACAGTGCTGTGCTTAACCCATTGCACAACCAGGGAGGCACTCCCTTCTTTTTTTAAAACCCAAAATATAGGTACTTCTTTTCTATAAATAGAATCATACTATGTGTATTTTTCTGCAACTTATTCTTAGATTTACCATGATATTTGGGATTTTAGATTTGTATCGTCATCAATTCAGGTTTTTTAAAATATATATATTTATTTATGTGTACATGAGGTGGTGGTACGTAGGCCAGAGGTGCAGAGGATAAGAGGATTCATGAAAGACAGACTGGGAGCAGAAGAGGCAGATCTACTGAAATACACTGCTGAGGGGAGCAGCAGGTAAGACAGGAGAGGTCTGCTGTACAATGTGGTTCAGATCCCAGGCCTGGGATCAAATTCATGCCACAGTGGTTAGCAATAGCTTCATAGTGCTGAGACTTAACCCCTTGTGCCACCAAGAAGGCCCCACTCTGGTTTTAGCTGAGGTTTAACCTCGTTTATGATTAAATAGTAGTCCAGTGTATTAGTATTGTATAAAATATTTTTATATTCTCCTGATAATAGTCATTTGTTTTTAAGGTTTTTTTTTAAGATTTTTGTAGTTTACATTTATTATATAGTATTATTCATGGCTTTAACAACAAATAAAGTAGAAGTGATTATTAAGATCTGACTGTTTTCAAACTGTCAGAATAATATATATTATATATTATATATACACACATATAAAACATTTACAGAGAAGCCAACACATATCTGTAAAAGGAAAAATAAAAGGTAAGCTCGTAACACAGAGCTATTAAAAATACTGACATTGTTCTCATCTAAGAAGGGAGAAATGTTAAACATAACAAAGCTAACACTAAGAATTGAACATAGGTTTGCCAAGCGATATGCACAGAAAAATATAGAACTTGAGTAGAGTGATCAGGTAATAGATAATTGTTGTAGAAACTTTCTTAGTTATCTCAGCCTATCAACTGCATTGTGGTTTATATTCAAAGACTGTGTCTATGAGACAAGAATAATCAGAGAGGAAGGACCTTCAATATTTCTAGATGATAATCATATATAGAGAGTGCTAACTTTCATCAATATCTAGAGCATGCTTAGAATATTATTTGACCTGATATCATTGCTTCATGTTGAGGAAAATTAGGAAGGAAGAATCTAGACATAAATTACAGTAAATCACTGCAAGCCTGCCACAGAAGTAATCTCTTGGTTTCAGGAGGTATTTACTAACTATCATGGTCAAAAGAACTTATCTTTCTCTATGATAATAAACCAAACCACATACAACTACATAAGAAGTCTTCTGTAGGTAGTCAGACCATTTTTGCAAATGTTCATTAATTCAGCTAGAATATTAGAGGGAAATTGATTATTTTATGTTAACTACCTATGCCTATATTCAGAAAAGGTGAAAAAAAATTAAGCCTCCAGATCAAACTCTCCCATAATGAAAATTGTCCCAATCACTCTATGATTTTACCCTTCAAGTATATGTGTATATCAATAGGGTATTACTGAAGAAACAAAATGTATCAAGTGGATAAATAATTTTTCACATACATAGGTCTCATTACATGCTGTGTCTACATTACATATATTATATGGTGTATACATACATATATATACATGATGGAACTTGAACTTAAATGAGTACTGGACCTTATAAATTTTACTTTGAAGGCTTTCTCTCTTACATCTGGGGAGTTAGAGACTAGTCTACAGATACACAGGGTGGAGAATGAATGTGAAGGAGAAAATCAAGAATAAACCAGAACCTACAAGATCAAGCCATAATCCAAAAAAGTACAGACTGAAATGTCAGGCAGTCTTTCACTACTCTCAGGTCTCCAACTTAAATGATAATGGTGTCCTAAAAGTCTAAACCTCTCATCATAGAACTAAACATGCCCATAGTACAGTGGTCCTAGAAACAAAAAGAGGTTCTAAAAGGCACTGGATGAGGACCTCCCTGGTGTGGTACAAGGGGTTGAGTGCCTCATTGCGGGGTTTCTGTACCCAATATAGCACGAGTTCGATCCCTGGCCAGGGAGGGGACCCACAAGGCTCGTCAGACCTCTCCTGCCAGCCCCCTGCTCCCTTTATCAGTGTATTTCAGTTGATCTGCCTGTTCTGCTCCTCACTCTGTCTCTCCTGAATCCTCTTACCCCCACGCCTCTCGCCTGTACCCCATCTCTTGTATGCATAAATAAAATCTTTAAAAAATAAATAAATAAAGGGTACTGGATGAGCGGCCCTATCTGATGTGGCTATCACCAGCAGTGTGAGCCAGCAGAAAAGATAATTCATTTGTGAGCCAGAACAATGTCTGTTGTACTTATCATAATCATCTTAACATAAAAACAATGTGACTACTCATTATTTCTGCCTTCCAAATATTTTTCTTACAGTTTCTGATGGCTAGTAACTATAAAAGTAAAGGAATTATGGGAACTATAACTCTAATATATAGACTGACATGACTGAATCTATCAGATTGTTTGATATATAGGAAAAGTATATAGGTGATATCACACATAGTATAGGAGACATTTTGACATGAGTGGACCAATATGGATTTCTTCATTGAACTTCCAGTGTGTTAACTATAACTGCATGTTCTGAAAAGGTAGCTCTTCCATTTTCAAAGAAGTTAAATTATCACTTAAAAGGGAAAAAAAATAAAACAAACTGCATTATCACTGGAGAAAATACAGGGAACTTTCTGTTAGATTTTAACTTTGGTAAGACGAAGAGCTCTACAAATCGGATCCCAGGAAACCACCAAAACAGGTAAATGTTTATAAAAAAATATTTAAAGTCTCTGGAATTGTCCTAAGAATATACATTGTATAAAAAATATATTCTAGAAAATTTATTAATCTTCTATAGAAACCTTGGTAGGCTCTGACACTTGAGCTATAACCCAGTCCCTCCCTCCAGTCTCTCAACTCAGCACAAAGATAGAAGATGAAATCTGGTTCAGTGTAGTCCGGAAAGCAAGCTCCTGCTCCCTTCAGGTCCCAGGCAAGGAATATGGTGTCTATAAGGAATGATAGCTTGCCAATATTTCTCAGGGTCCCAGCTCCAAGTAGCAGAGAGGAAATTCCTCGAACATTCTGATAAAGGTTGAAGTGAAGTGCTCCTTTTCCAGCTAACCCACACTAACAGGACCAACTTTAAATCCCAGGCATGACAGGTTGACAATGTAAGGACAGAGCTGCTTGAAGAATGAAGGTTCCATGAGAGAGTCTAGATGAGAAAATCACAATTTGTTATCCCTACTCAATACCTGATCCTGTCATGATCAAGGAATCTACGATTTGGCTCAGGAAGAAAGGTAGTCTTTAAAAGAGGACTCAGTTTTAACATTTTATCTCCAGACAACAATCTCTTTGAAGTACAATAGTAGGAAATTCAAACCTAAATACACTATGTAAAACAATGGTGATTTTAGTGGTTAGAAATTATGAGTAATACAGATTGGTTAGTTTACCAAACAGAGCTATGGACGAAAGGAAGAAAGAAGGGCTCTTCTATGTCAGAAAAGAAAATTCAGACTTTCCTCAGAAAGCTTCCTCTGCACAAGAACTGGTGTTTAATTAGATTAATTGGTGCAACGGTAAATGCCACAGGTAATCTGAGAATTACAGCAGTCGGCTGACAAAATCTAGATGTGACACCACACACTGTACTGTGTTAACAGAGAGATCAGTGAAGAGACAAGTCTTCCTGAGTCACTATCATTCAGGGATAACTGCCTCACCACAAGGTTGAATCCTCTATGATCAGGAACATCGTTTAACACTGAGCAGGGAGTAAACTTCACTAAAAAAGTCCAGTCAAAACACTAATAAAAAACAAGCAAACAGAAACCATTAAGTAGAGTGAAGAGTGGGAATCGGCTTCCTGTGTGGCTAAGTTTATCAACATATGGGGGCGGAGGGAAACACATAACTTGTTAGACTTGACAAGGGACCACATGCTGGATATGCAGTCCTTACAATTCATTCCAAGAACTAAATAAAACCAAGAACTAAAAGAAAGCATGATGACAAGTTCTTAACTAAAGAAAATCAATAGAGACAGCAATTATTAAAAAAAAGTCAAATCAAAATTTTGGAGTTAAGGAGCACAGTTGAAATAAGAATTCACTAGAGAAGCTCAGTATTAGATTTGATCTAGCAGAAGAACAAGATATATAAGTCATTAGGTAAAGTGAATATTACCAAAATTTTGAGATAATTAAGAAAATTAATCATCCAACACTTTCAATGTTCCAAAACATACAGTTCTTATAGATTCTTATAAAAGTTCTAAGAATTCAATTTCCTATAATTTAGACATATCTTTAGCAAACAAGCCTAGTTTAAAATATTGGTTTAATAAAAACAGCTGTTTTCTGTGTTACCAGTATGAGGTATAATACAGACATATTTTTATTCTACTTTTTCATTTTCTTCTACACATACACAGGTTGATGATCAAATAAGTTGTTATTCATACAAGACAATAAAAATTATCTATTTTTGTGAATCTAAATTGAATCATTATTGTGACAAATTTTATTTCAATAGTTAATATGGTCTGTAGTATGCCAGCTTAAAGCTGGCAAGATTCTTAGAAAAGTTAAAAATTTGGACTATGTTCAAGCAAGGTAGTAAACAGATATCAAATACATAATTTATAAGTTAGAGATCTGAAATATGAGTTACTAAGCATATTATGTAATTTTACCTCTACTTTTTATAGGATACAGAGAGGATATATATGTGCATATATTTGGGTCTGTTAATTAATGTATTCATCTATTCCCTCATTAGGAACCTACACTATAAGGCAGTAAATGACTATAGAAAGTTGTAATATTATTCTCATAAAACCTACAAATCTGTATAAAATGCAAAAATGTGTGATAGATGGTTTTCTCTATAAAGTTGAAGTTAATGTGGTTAAATGTCATGTGTGAATTAAAGTTTGCTTGCAGTAATAATGGCAGAGATCAATTTTTTATGAAAAATATGTAGGGTATGTTTGGTTAAGAGAGTAATTTTGCACTAAATTAAAATAACTGGTGGTTTTCAGACTGAAACAGAGGAACATGTAGGACAAAACAGTCCTGACTATATAGAAACACTATGGAAAGTTCACAGAAAGAATTCTATTTGTCATAGAAAAAACTAGCTAAAACTTAGTTTTGTTTTGTGCTTTTTTAAGATCATTAGTGTGGAACATTACAATGATGCAAAACAAAGCACTTGGTGCTATCTACTTTTACTTTTTTTTTGTATTGTTGGTCAATACAAAAAGCTATTAATAAAAATTTGTAAAAGTGTTATTGTTGACTGATTTAATCTATTTAAAGGGAAGGTTCTAGGTTTTGTCAGAATAACTATGTTTTATGTTGAATATTTTTCAGGTCATTGATTATTTAAGAGAACTGTCTTCTTATCTTTGAAAGAACTAAGGTTCTTTAAGATCATGTTATCTTCTATATGTATTCTTTTATCACTTGTTTAAATAGTTAGCCAAGTATTGTTTCTCACTCACTTATGATCCTTTTTAATCAAATGTTGAATTCCCCTGACAACTTTTGATATTTTTCCTTCCCCAAACGAAGTCCTAAGTGATATCTTTTGCACTTTGTGATTTCCTAGGCTTTCCTGGGAATATCACAAAAGGATTTGTTCTTTCAGCTTGTAAAAAAATAAATAAGTTTATTTTATATGCATTCCTGGAGAAGTGTCAAATCAGAAGAAGAGATTATGCTTCCTGGATTAAATTTGTCTGAGTAAAATTGTATTAATGAAATATTGCAGAAATTGCATGATGTTTCCAGAGATTTGTTACTGCACTAGCCATTGAAGACACTTCTATTTATCAGAGTCCTGATGCTACCGTGCTGATATTAGAGAAAAATTTAGTGTGATTAACTATAATTTCAGATGCTTTGAGAAAATTAGTTGTAATCCTTTTATTTACTTAACTGAATATATTATATTCTGTGACTTTCAACTAGGGAGTCCCCATCTCTTACTAATGAGGGATTATTAACGTACAGAAGTGCAGGTCGTAGTCCAGACTCAGTAAATCACTTTTGCTTGGTTAACTTGGTTTACCAAGTTTGGTTCATTCTTGATATATGATATATTCCAAATAACCTTGGTGTATTTTGGTTTATATGTACATTGTGATACATATGGCTGGTATATTAAGTTTCTGGATTATTATGCATCTAAAGTTTTTTTTTTCTCAATGAGACTATGTTTAGCTATTTTCATAAATTAGATGAAATATCCACTATTCTATGCAATTATAATTGAGTTTATAGGTAAATTTGTCTAAAACATTTTTAAAAATATTTTACTTACTTTTGCATAGATTAAATGGGGTATAGATCAGAGGTGCAGGGGTGAGAAGATTCTCCAGAGACAGAGTAAATCTACTGAAACACACTGCTGAGGGGAGTAGTGGACAAGACAGGAGAGAGCTGCTGTGAAATGTGGGTCAGCTTCCTGGTTGGGGTGGAACTCAGGTGGTAGCACTGACAGCACTGACATTAAACTCCCAGGTGACCATGGAGGCTCCAATTTGTCTAAAACACTTTTGACTGACTTTGGTTAGCTTTTTACATCACATAAATAATACATTTCTATCCAGTTACATTATTTCCTCAGTGAATACTCATCAGGTCTATCACTTCTGACATTTATATTAGTAAATCAAACACAGTGTTTTTGGAATTTTTTGTCATGTACAGATAGTCCTTTATTTTATTTTGGTGTTTCAAAAATGTGCAAATGTGTTACAGCATTGTGTTTTGTATTTAACAAAATATGACTTTGCCAGTCAGTCCTTCCATGGTGTGAACTTCTGATGATATTTAATATATAACTTAAAAGATCACATAGTAGACTAACTTTGGATGTCTAGAATTCTATTAGAAATGTAGATATATTCATGATACTACTAAACTAAGATCAAACAAATCAAGAACTGAAAACAAGACAGAATTATTGGATAACCGATGTTTATGAGTTTTCTTTGGAATATTCTTGTTGTCTTATTATTTTGTTTTCTGGCCCTATGGAATCACCTGAATTTTATCCCTAAGTTACTTATTACTCAAAAACTTAGCAGTATACTAGTATAAACATAAATTAAACATTTATAGTTTACCCCAAACACATAACAATTTAGAAAATGTTATTGAATATTTTTATGTTCATCATGATTTAGTCATTTGTGCAGTTATTTTTGCAATAAGACACACACTTACTGTGTTTGTCTGATTATCCAGTTTAATTCTTCCAGTTTTCCTCTGTATCTGCACCAACCCTCCAAACTAACATTCCTAATACAGTCCCAAGAACTAAAATCTAAGTGTTCAAATTGTTATCAGGACTCTAGGTTCACTCATACCTGGTTTCCCCATCCACGCCTGTTGATATGAGAAAGTACTCTAAGCAAAAGTCTAACAAATTGACATACTGGTTAAAGGAATTGTCCTTCCAGCAGAGCAAGCAAGGACTGGATTTCTTCCTGAGAAAATTTATGTTTTTACTACTAAATAATTCCAGCATACTGCCTGGGTCATGTGTGCCTCTATAAAAGGTAATCAAGACTATGGTTGTCACTGACAAAAAGCTTACTGAGTAGTATAGCAAAACAGAAAGATTTTCATCTACCAAAGAATCTGCTTAAGAATCTGCTGACTGGTGGCAGATCTTGGTAATTAATTCCTGGCTCATTATTTAACATAACTTTTATATGAATTTGTTTTCATTTCAGGTATCTTTTTGTATATTTAACAGTGAAAGAGAATACTTTCCCCCTACAGTTAGGAAATAAGATGGCTCCTTGAGCATTTTCATTTCAACTATACTAGGATAATTAATGTGCATATGTTTATCACACTGTAACTGGAGTTTTTAGAAAGGAAAATCAGGAAAGTTAATGAAATAAAAGTCATTCGTATTAAAAACTATAACCACCTCCAACTGCAGATCTTGCAATCCTACATACAGAAATACTAGAAGACTCCATTAAAGAAACATATAACTAGTAAAGAAAGTCAGAAGGTTGCATGAAATAAGATTACTATACAAAAATCCAGTATAATTTTATGTTTGCAATAAATAAGCCAAAATAAAAAAGAAACAATTCAATTTTAAATAGCATGAAAAAAGATAAAATGTGTTTCTCTCTCCCCTGCTATTCAATATAATACTGGAAGTCATAGCCAGAGCAATAAGATAGGAAAAAGACATATGAGGCATTCAAATAGGGAAAGAAGAAGTAAAACTATCATTACTTGCAGATGATATGATAATATACTTGGGAAAACCTAAAAGCCAGGTTAGTAAAGTAGCAGGTTAAAAGATCAACACACAAAATCAGTAGCCTTCCTATATACAAACAACTAATCTGAAGAAGAAGAAATCATGAAAAGCATGCCTTTTACAATCGAGACCAAAAAAATAAAATATCTGGGAATAAACCTAACAAAAGATACAAAAAGACCTATATAGAGAAAATCATAAAACATTGTTAAAAGAAATAGACTAATAAGGGGAATGGAGGTATCACACTCCCAGACTTCAAACTTTACTACAAAGCTATAGTAATTAAAATAGTTTGGTACTGGAACAAAGACAAGACATATGGATCAATGGAACCATACAGAAAGCCCAGAAGAAAACCACATATTTATGGACACCTGATCTTTGACAAAGGAGCAAAGAATATGCATTGGAACAAGGCTAGTCAATTCAATAAATGGTGCTGACAAAACAGTTCTGCCACATGCAGGAAAATGAAAGTAGACCACTACCTTACAGCATGTACAAAAATCAGCTCAAAATGGATAAAAAAATCTAAATGTAAGACCCGAAACCTAAAATACATAGAAGAAAACATAGGTAAAATGCTACAAGACATATATCTCAGTAACACCTTTAATGATGCATCCCCCAAAGTAACAAAAATGAGAGGATAAACTGCTGGAGCTACATCAAGTTAAAAATCTTCTATACAGCAAAAGAAACATTAACCAAAAGAAAGAGACACCACACCAATTGAGAGAAAAATCTTTGCAGTTCACACAACTGACAAGGGACTGATCACAAAGATATATAAAGAACTCACAAGACTCAAGAAAATAAACAACCCAGTCAAAAAAATGGGCAGAAGACCTTAAAAGATACTTCTCCAAAGAGGGCATGCAACTGGCCAACAGGCACATGAGAAAATGTTCAACATCCTTCATAATCAGGAAAATGCAAATTAAAACCACACTGCAATAGCACCTTACAGCATTAAGAATGGCACATATCAAACAACCAACAACAAAGGTTGGTGAGGATGTGGAGAAAAAGGAATATTACTACATTGCTGGTGGGAATGCAAGTTAATCCAACCACTGTGGAAAGCTGTATGGAGGTTCTTCAGTCTACCAAAAATAGAGGTACCATATGACCCAGTAATACCGCTCCTAGGGATCTACCCAAAGGACATAAAAACACCATTTCAAGAATACTTGTACCCCTATGCTTATTGCAGCACAATTTATAATTGGTAAGACCTGGAAACAACCCAAATGCCCCTAAATAGATGACTGGAACAAGAAGATGTGGTACCTATACACAATGGAATGCTATTCAGCAATTAAAAAAAAAAGATAAACTAGAGACATTTGTAGAAACATGGATGGGACTAGCAGGAATTATGCTCAGGGAAATAAGTGAAAAGTCAAGAGAAAAATATTGGATGGCTTCACTAGTAGGAGAAATATAAAGAAACAAAAAACAGGGCTCAAGGAAAAGAACAACAATCAAAAAAAAAAAAAAAAAAAAAACAAATACAAGAACCAAAAGACAAAACCTCCATGAGGGAGGGTGGGAAAGGACTGGGATGAGGGCAGAAAGAGCACAAGGGACTGAGGTGATGGTGCACTGGTGAAATGGTGGTGGGAAATCCATGGGTGCCATAATTGATATCACATATGTATAAATAAATTAATAAAAAATGACAAGATGTGTTTGATACATTTAATTAAGTAAAAATATTGCTGTGAAATCTAAAAAATATATACTGAAAGAAATTAAAGATGACATAAACAAAGGAAAAGGTATCATAGAACAAAAGACAATATTGTTCAGATGTCATATTTTGCAAATTTATCTACAGATTCTATGCAATTCTCATCAAAATTCCAATTGGTTTATTTGTATGAATTGACAAATTTATTGTAAAATTCAAGGTACTTCGAACTAAGATACATATAGAAACAGGGGGCCTTCCTGGTGGTGCAGTGGGTTAAGCAACAAACCACAAAGCAAACCGCAACCTCAGCAGCACAAGTTTGATCCCTGCCCCTGGCCAGAGAGGGGACCCACATAGTGAAGCAGACCTCTCCTGCCTTGCCCGCTGCTCCCCTAAGCAGTGTGTTTCAGTCAGTCTGCCTGTTCTGCTCCCCGCTCTGTCTCTGGGGGATCCTCTCACCACCCCCACCTCTGCCCTGTATCTCTGTTCTTGTGTGCATAAATAAATAAATCTTTAAAAAATAATAGAAACAGGCTAATGCAGATAGAAGAACTATTCATGTCAAGGAACATCTTGGTCAGAAAGTTGTCTCATTGTAAGAGGCCAAGATTTATGTTAGAATTCGAATTAGACTTCAAAAGAATTCCTAACTGGTCACCTAAAGGTTTTGTTTACTATATTATTAAACGTATCTGATCAATTTTAATTAAACCAAAGATTAATGATAAATTGAGCACTTACAGGTATTAAGGACTATGAAAGTCTTCACTGTTACTTTTTGCCACTTAATGTTTTAGAATTAGACAATCATTTAAAACAAAGAACACCTACTATTGCCACTTGGGTTGACTGCAATTATGTGAAAGCTTTAGTTGGAACAGATGGAATTTAATGGGGTTATATTTCCAGAAGTCATAAATCTCATTAATTTGAAGATAGTTTTAAAAACAGAATCCCATTTAGACACCAACTAAACTAATTATTACCATAAATATAATTAAAATCATTACCAAGGCAAACCTAGTCTGGTTTTGAACCAGTATATTTCATATCAGGTGAAAGAAATAAGTTGGGACTCTTTGGTGGCCTAGTGGTTAAGTCTTAGCACTATCATTTCTACCACTGATCCCCTGCCAGGGAGCTAATTCACAAATGGGACAGCAGACCTCTCCTATCCTGTCTGTTGCTCCCCTCAACAGTATATTCCAGTAAATTTACCTGTCTGTTCTCCATTCTGTCTCTGGTGACCCCTCTCACCTCCTGCACCTCTGACCTGCACCCCAGTTCTTCTACTGCTCACCAAAATGAAATAATTAAAGAAAAAAATCATCAGTTTTTTAAAAAACTGACTTTATTTCAATTTCCCCATTTTGTTTTTCAGAATCTAGTTTAAATGGCTATCCTTTAAATCACTGCAAATCCCATTACTATTCTTTTATTTATGAAGTAAGATATATTGTAAGTTAAAGGTCATAAGAAACAACTAGAGTTCCTTTCTTCTACTAACTCTTAATACAGTTTAACAAATGTTGAAGAGAATATGAAGAAAAGGGAGCCTTTGTACTATTGGTAAAATGTAAATCAGTGCAGCCCATTATTGTGGGATATATGGAGATTCCTCATCATATTGAAACAATCTGACACAACTAGTCCACTTCTGAGTATTTACTGGGAAAATACAAACAAACAACAAAAAAGTTCAAGGAGATAAGTACAATCCCAAGTTTTTGCAACATTATTTTTTAATAGTCTAGATCTGGAAACAATCTAAGCACTTGTCAAAATATGACTGCATAAAAAAGTAGTATATGTGTTTGTGTACACACACAAACAGACACACAATGGAATACTATTCAATTGAAAAAAAAATATGTGAAATCCTGCCATTTGCAACAACATGGAGGGACCAAGAAGGTATAATGAAGGCATTATGCTCAGTAAAATAAGTTAGAGAAAGACAAACACTGCATCATTTTACCACATGTGGTAGAAAAACCAAAGAAATGAGTGAACTAAATAAAAAAAAAAAAAAAAAAAACTTCTAGACTGCAAGACGGTGGCTATATTGGTTATAAGATAGTGGTTACCAGGAAAGTAAAGGGAAGAGTGATGGATAAATTAGGTAAAAATTGTATCATGAAGGATAGGGATAGATTTTTATTATTTATTTATTTATTTTTTATAGTTAAAAGAGCTGGTTTATTGGAGAAAGGGACAGAAGAATAAAGGACATTTGCATAGACACCAATGAACAGGAAAAACAGCCAGAGTTAGATTTTTAGTGTAAAATTTAATGTAATCTAGGTACATATTCATTTTTAATACTGCACACCTGAAACTCATGGTATGCTATAATCCAGTATTACTTCAATTAAAAAAAAATAAAAAGGCACCCCTGGGGTAAATGCAAACTTCACCATTTAGTAGGCATGGTTTAAATTTGCCTCTCATTTGATTTTTGATTGGCCATATAGTATACAGTAAGTATTAAAGGCTGCAGTAAAGACTCTGGTTAACAGTGCAATACATGTCCTGGCATGAATTACCTACTAATTTGAAAAAATATATATTTCCCATTAAACTGGAAGCCTAAAGAACAGTTCCTTTTGCCTAGAAAATATATCAAGTAAACCTAATTTAATTGTCTTAGATAATAGTCAAATTTCTAGATCAGGGCCATATTCTAAAAGGACATATATCAAATCACCATCAAAAGTATATCTACTTTTACATTATATTAATTCCATGTAACTGTCATTGAACCTACAAGTAGGAATTAGTAGGTACCCGTGATGCAAGTCACATATGTGGGAAAAGGGAAAAAATGTCTTATGAGGATAAAGATGACTACTACTCCTACATCATGTAAAACCACTTGTGACCCACATGCCTTAACTGGTCATAAAGAATTCAACTTAAAAACAGATTGGGACTGAGGAGGGGGCTGTGTGGTGCAGTATGTCACAATTGTTAAGAAACCTGCTTCTGCATTTGTTTCAGTTTTTAAGATTCTCATCCCATACTCAAGACAGGTTTCATGTCACTGTGAGTAGAACAGTGACTCCTCTTTCTAGAAATGCATGCATTATAGAAATAGCTTAGCATTCCTACCTTTGAGTGGCTCTATTCTCAACACAGTCTGGCAGCTCACTGAAACTCTTATACAACATTGTGATACCCCACATACTGTTCTTTAACAATTAGTTTACTGGGAAAACACACAAACACACACACAGAAAGCAAAGATTTTTATATATAGGGCTCATTAATCTAATTATATGCCTGATTTATACAGAACAGGTGGGTTTTACAGAAAAGAAGAATGACCAACTGAACATCTAGCTCAAGGGTTAAAGGAAAACAGTGTTCCATAATAGCCCATGTGTTATTTCTTATGAGCAAGCTTTCTTTTTTAACAGATGGTGCTTTCCATAGCAAATCTAAAATATATTGATGCAGGAATCAACAAGTTGATTTGGGAATTGCCTTACTGATAATAAATAAGTGATTAAACCACACATAAAATAAGTGCTTTTAATTTCTGCCTCTAGTGAGAATATTTCTGCTAATGTGTAAAAGTTATAGGACTAATCAGCAAAAACATTTCAAACAGTGAACAGTAAAGTTTGCACTCATTAGGAACAGATACTTTCCCCTAGCATAAATAAGCAACAGGTAAAATCTGAGGTGTTGGATGAATTATTTGACCTTAAGCAATTCTACAAAATGAAGCTTTTGGTTTACTCTATGCAGCACACATCATTTCCTATCCAGCTGAAGGTCTATTTAAAAGCAAAAAGAAAGTTAATGAGGAATGGAGGAAGGACTCACATATGCTAAGTGTAGCAAGAGTATAGCCTCTTTCTTTACTTCCTTGCTTACTGAACACACATGTGCACACATTAAGCATTTATTATATATGACTTATACACTGTCTCACATTTCTATTTTCTCTCCCCTTTCCCTGCTATGTGATGAAATCTGAAGGAATGGGTTCAATTGATGATTCTATCATCAGAAGTCAGAGAACCCATAAAAATACTTGTGAATTTAAGAGATTCTGTAATATCTCTTAATAAATTCCATTGTTCCCATGAAAATGTTTTAGAATTATCTGTATATCAAAAAATGTGTACATATAGGTGGGCATATGTGCAATTGTTTGACAGCCAAGAATGTAGGGAAAACTGGATACTCGTTTTCTCTTCTCAGCATTTGCCCATTTGGCCACTGCTTCTGCTCTCCCAGAAAAGTGAATACATAACATTAAGGAGGTTCACCCTTCAGGAAATCTTAATATTATGTAGACAGTGTCCAGAGGAAACTTGAATTAGCCAAAGAAAGAACTGAAGAAATATCCACTTCTCAACTATCTTATGGCACCAAAACCATCTTGTCTTGCAAGTTTCCATGGTGTCTAGTCTTCTAGATTCTCTCCATTTTGTGAAGTTTTAATATTTTTTTTCTTTCCCAATAAATTGTTTTGGCTTATGTTAGATTTGGTTTCTAATTAATAAAGTGCATAAGATTAGTTTTTCTTTAGTTACATCTGATTTTGATGGATTGCATTTTCTTATGTGTGAGTTTGAATATTATGATGTGCTTTGACCCACAAAGCTTAGGAAACCTTTTTCTTTAAAGTAAGAGAAAATGTTCAGCAAATTTTACAAATGTGAGATTAATATTCTCACAGAACACTTGAGAAGTTCATTGTAAATTCTGAATTGAAATCTAGATTGTAACTTGTTATAAATTTGGTCTTTTTAAAAAAGATTTCATTTATTTATGCATACAAGAGCTGGGATGTAGGCCAGAGATATAAGGATAAGAGGAATTACAAGAGACAGAGAGGGAGTCAAACAGGCAGATCTATTGAAATACACCTTGGAGGGGAGTAACGGGAGAGACTGCTGTGCCAGGTGGGCTTGCTCCGTGGCAGGGGATAGAACTCATGCTACAGTAGTTGGTGATAGCTTCATGGTGCTGAGATTTAATCCCTTCCACCACCAGGAAGGCCTTATTTTGGCCTTTTAATAAATATTACTTTACATTATTTGTGCTGATATTAAGTAGGAGTTGCCTATATTTACCTTTGGCTATCTTTTTTAATAGAAGGAAAAACAGAGAAGAATTAAAAAAGCACTGATTCAGGAAACAAGCTCTATCTACCACAAAACCTGTATCTGCTCCCTCCCCCATGCCTTAAATGACAAGAGATTTGGTATTTAGATCAGAGTTGTTTTTATCTAACTTAAGCAGGCTTTTTTTTGGCATAATGCTGATGCCAAGATATTTCAAAGAGGACAATCAGTTAATAATGAAAGTTATACTCATTCTAGAATCACAGAGGGTGCTGTAATAGTTTCAGAATGAGGCCACACAATCATGTGATTTTGTCAGTCTTATATGAAATAAAAACTTGCTGTGTATTCCAAAGTTCAGCTGAACAAACTACCACACCAAGCTTGTAACATTCCTCTATTATTACAATCTTTTTCCCAGTGCTAACAAAGCTTTCTATTTTATACACCCAATTATAGTATTTCCTGATTAATGTCCTTTTAAAAAGATACATACCCTAGGGGATAATATCTAAATGCTTTTTTATCATTTATATAAATTTTCTTGTCATAGATTATGAGTAAGAGTTATGGAAATTGAGTTTGAAAAATTTGGAGAAACAGAACACAGCCGTCTGATATGTAGGATGAGGACATGAAACAAACTGCAGTCATTGAAGAAGTTCAAAAACTAGCAGCATTCATAACCATGAAATCTCTTCAGAAATTAAAGGGTTTCCCAGGCAATGTGAAAACAAGGCCAATAATAAACAATAATATACCTAAGGACCTATGTAAGTAAATAAAATTTCTTAGGCATACAATGTTTCATTTATTTTCCATGAGAAATTACCCCCTCACTGGGAGAATTTGAATTGAGAGGTAAATATTTTGAAATGCAGATCTTCAAACAACCTTTCAGGGAAAGTATACTGGTATTAAAGTCATGATGTTGAAAATATGAGAAATAAAGAAAATCTAATACATGTAATATAATTTTTTCCTCAAAAAAGTATAAATTACTATATATGCTAACACTAAACCAAGACTGTAATTCACTATGTCATGGCAAACATTTTAAAGTTACAATAAACAACAGAAAGAACACTTAATTAGAAGTTTAGCTATTTCATCTTTATATTGGTTCAGACATTGTCAAGTATTATGGAAATAATATGTAAGGTAAAGAATCTCACAATTATATTTGTGCAGGAAGAAAATAAAGTTATTAACATGAAGTGGATGGATTTGGAGTCTGACAAGGTTTTTACCAAATATTCCCTATGACTCACTTGAAATACAACTTCAACAGTGATTTCACTTCTTTAACAATATTTTCTAGTACTTTAATAGTACTATTTAATTTCATTAAATACTAATCTCCCTTTCTTATAAAAATATATTTTACTCATGTATCTCATAGAAATGATGCAAACTGAATCTATTTTTTCAAAGTTTCTATTAATTTTATCAAGATACATTTACATGACATATGCATTTTATACCATATCTGATTTCATGTTCTGAGATTCTGTTTTACTATTCACCAATATATAACTTCCTGATAATCAATAGTCAACAAATAAAAGCTATGATTGGAAAGTGGAGTTTTAAGGGCTATAAATAAAGGGCAAGTTGGATAGATAAGTACATAGGCAGTTTTTTAGCTAGCCATAAAGAAGAGTCTGGACATATTCCAGAGGCCCTTTTAAATGTGAAATCAATAGGTAATATTATGGGAATTATACTTTAGAAATATTTGCCTATATGCAACATACAAAATAAATTGTACTATGGTAATTCTGAGATAAGAGACAAATTTAGAGGTTGAAGCAAAACCCAGCAAAGAAATGATAATGTCCAAACCTAAAAATTAGAAATCAAGATAAAAGACAGGGACCGACTGTTCTGTTGACTGACTATAAATGGAAAGGAAAGAAGAAAAAGAAAGGATTCTACAGTGGTCCCAGAAAGCAAATTTTCAGAATAGCATTCCATATTTATATCACTTGCAAGAAAAAGAACAATGATCAGATTGCTGGAAATAAAAGATAAGAAAGAAATATAATCATTGCTAACTGTTGGCAAGTGATATAAACACAGAATGCTATAGTGATGTTCACAGGTAACTTGGTAAGAATTTTTCAGGGAATATACCTGAGAGGAAAATTCATTTTTTATTTATATATACTTTATTATTATAAACTATATATTTTACTTTATTATTATAATAATAAACTCTATATAATTTATACATAATATATACTAATTATATATTATATAATGAAAATGAATAAAAGTTGAGGAATACAGATGTTCCTTCGCTTAAGATGTGGTTTACAGACCAGCAGCATTGGCTCCAGCTTGAGGTTTGTTAGGTTTAGTCATCAGAGGCTCCACTCTAAAACTACAGTTTCTGAGTCAGATATTTCACAAAATTCAGCTGAAACAAAGAGCACCATCATTACACCCATGAGAGATTTAGTCTTCTTGTCCCTATAACTTTCAATCTGCATCTCTAGTGACCCTTGTTTCTGGAAATAAAACACATACCACTGGATTCAGTACGGAGTCCACAAAAATTAAAGCTACTAATGCTAATTCACATTGTGTATTCCTGTAATAGTAGACATAGAGGCAAAGAAAGGAGTTAATTTCCAAGAGAAATCGCCTTTATTATTATAAGGAAGATGTGTTTCTGCAATATATTGAGAACAGTTAGAATCTTTCTTTAAATCTTGTGTATCCATACGTATGAGCTTGAGTGTGTAATTTCAGCAATGACAGCCTGACAAAACATTCTAATCAGCAACTTAGAGCTCCCAAAGATAAAGTGACTCAACCAGCAGATGTAGTGCTAATAGTGAGTAACTTTAAAATGGGTTGTTGAGAATGATGGTGGATACTGACAATTGACTTGGGATCAACTCCATCAGTCAGTCAGGAATGTTGATTGGCTCAATAAATTTTGTCATTTTTTAAAGTAATGATTTAACACGCCCTTCGAGAATCAATGATAGCAGAGTAAAATCTTCATGTAGAGTACATGACAAACTGACTGATACAAAGACGGATGGTAGCAGATAATGAATCTGACCTGTCCAAATTGCCCCTCACCCTTTCCATTCTCAAACATGCAGCCCAAATTCTAGATACCAGCACACAAGGGTATTTTCTTGAAGATTTACTTGACCCTCTGTCTACAAATAGGGCAAAGGTCATATAGTATTAACACATTTAGGAACAATCTCTTAATAGACAGTGGATAACTACAACTATTCTCTTGGAGTTCTGGTAACAAAACTGAATCATATACACTATGATGACTCTAAGAATTGGCCCACACTTTTTTTCTCCATTTGTTCACAGTAGTAACTTATTTGATACAATTTTTTGCCTTTCTCCCCATTCTTGCCTCAATTCTAAACTCACCTATCACTTTCTTGAGATCAGCTCTGAAATACACTAGCACTAAATCATCATCTCAAAGGGCTTGAAACTAACCTGAATGCTCTCAGTAGGCAAAGACAGTGGATTAAATTTGGATTTACAATGGGGCCTCCCTGGTGGCACAGTGGGTTAAGCAACGCACCATGAAGCAAACTGCAGCCACTGCAGCATGAGTTTTATCCCTGCTGCCAGCCAGGGAGGGGACCCACATGGTGGGGCAGACCTTTCCTGCTGTGCCCGCTGCTGCCCTCAGCAGTGTATTTCCGTTGATCTGCCTGTTCTGCTCCCTGCTCTCTGTGGTGAATCCTCTCACCACCCCCACACCTCTGGCCTGTACCCCAGTGCTTGTATGCATGAATAAATAAATCTTTAAAATAAATAAATAAATAAATAAATTTGGATTTACCAAGTCTAAGACTTGGTAGAGAGACAGAACGACTCCTAGTAAGAAGCACTTACTTTGAGGAAGATGAAAAATCTCTACAATGGTGCTAAGAAAGCATAGTCAGAACAGAAAAATTGTGAGACTTTCTTATCAACGAGATAAAAGACAATAGTCAAGTGTTAACAGTTTCATGAAAATGAAGTGAATTAACAAAAATGTCCATTGTTTTGAGACCTTGATAATTTCTGTGGTATATATATGGATCTTTATAATATCTGTAGATCCTTTTATTTTTTTTTTAGCTCGGCCAGTCCTTGTTTGCCAATCTGCAATCTGGTTCTTGTTATTGAGCCCATCAGCTAGTTGTTTACTAAACTGTTCTTCCTATTCTAGTTATTAAGGCCACCCTATCTTTGTTGCTAAACTGCCCTTGGGGCTCCTGTTATCCAGCCCAACCAGAATCTGTTAAGAGGTAAATGGGAGGGAAGAAGATACTAATATGGGGAGTGATTAATGAGGACAATTGGGAGAATTAAAAGTTGTTGACAAAATAACTGTAGAAGAGAAAAAACTCAAAGCTGAGGACAGTGATGAAAACAAATGACTAAAAGAAAAGGGATAGCAGGACATTAAAGATACTTGAGTTAGTGTAAGTAAGAAAAGTGAAAGTTTGGAATTGAGAATATTTGTAAGTAAATTTTAAACAAATTAAGGAGAGGTTGGAAAGCATTTTTTAAATAGGTAAATGATCCAATAAAGTGATATATATATACATATGCATACAATCACAGAAAACTAAGCTTAGATTTACTTCAAGTTACACTAAATAAATGATCCCACTTTCAAAGAGTGATTATAGGATCAGTATTTAATGAGAAGATACATTTTTTTACCTGATTTCAGGTATTCATTTACTATCAAAGCAGCAAAGAGTAAAAACTCTCTATTTAATTAAAACTTGATGAGTCATTGCCAGAGGGGTGTCTTGAGCTACAGACAATTGCAAAAAATTACCTAGATAAGTCTAGTGGTACAGAGGAGTTATTTAATTTATGCAGGTTTTTGTACTAAAAATGTTTGATGATGGGTGTCCTAGGTTTACTAAGAATTTGTTTAGTTTAATATTTACTTTTGACTTATCTTGCTTGGTTTTATAAATTATGACTTCAGTACAAAAATGAATCATTCACAAATACTGATTTCAATTAATTATCATAATGTAAACTTGTGTTTAATCACCACTCAAGAAAGAAATATCCATTCCAGGAATCCAGAAGTTGTCAACTTTTTGCTTCTGATCAATGGTCAATCCCTATTCCCCAAAGGTAACTACTATCCTGGCATCTAACACTATCCTTCAGAACTGCCTGATTTTGCAAATTAAATAGAATCATAGATGTGTCCAATATTAAGTTTGTGAGAGTTATCCATACTATTGCATACAGACATTCACTATATTTTATTGAATACAATATGCAATAGTGTAAATATAGTGTCATTTATAAGTCCATTCTAATTCTGATGGCTGTCTGAAGTATCTAATTTGTACTGAAAATATCTTCTCTTCTATCTCTTTGTGTTTTAGAATTCCTGCTTTGTTATGCAGTTATATTTAGATCTACATTACATCTTGAATGTAACTTCCCATATGTAATTTTGTGCAAATTATAATTACTGCTTTTTTCTGCATTTTTACATATCCCTTGGTTGCACATGGAACTTGCTGGGTAGCAGATATATATATATATATATATATATATATATATATATATAAATAACAGATATATATATAGTTTAAATATACAAAACATATATATATACATATATATATGTTTTGTATATTTAAACTATAAGTTTTATTTACACACATATATAAATATACTATAAAGGGTACATATATATAAATATACTATAAAGGGCTATGTCATCAGTGTTTGAAAATTTTAACTATTCTTTATCCTATTCATGGTCTTGACATTTTTTAGTCATTGCTTGTAGAATTTATCCATGTTAGATATTCCCATTTACAGAAACTCATTTTGTTTTCATATCAAGTAAGTGAAAATAATCTCAGACTCACTAATAATGTTCAGGCATTCACAAATGACTATAGCTAAATATATCAATACTGATGAATTGCACTAGAAAATGTCTTTATAACTGATTCAACCTAATCTCTATAGACAGAAATATCAATCATTGAAATTTGTTAAAGTATCGTTAAAAAGGAAACACTCTGACAGATAACTTCTTTGAAGCAAACATTTTTCTCAATTAACACAATAACTAACATAACTTCATAATGTAGACCAAAAATATATAAAATAATAAAATGGAACATCCTTGGGCATTATACATGGTCAGGATGGATCAGATTCTTTGCCTTTTTATGTTGCAAACACAGAAACAGATACTTAAATGGACTAAATCTACATTATGGGAAAAAATAGCCATAGGGCTACTAAGAGTCCTTGTAATTCACTTTGAAGTATTCATCTCATAACTGTGATTTCAATTTCATTTCACACAAATGAACAAGGAAGAAAAAACTCTCTTATCGAATTACTTTAAGAGAATAAAACATTTATATTTTAATTAGCAAACCTGAATGTTAACTTTCCAATCAAACACCATTCTAAATGTAAGTTACTCTTAAAAATAATAAAAAAAAAACTGATAAAACATCTATAGACATTCTGAGACACATTTTTATACTTCACACAAAATTATATTCCATTTATTTAAAATTGCTCATTAAATATTTCACTGACTACTTAAAATTGTCAAACTTCTACTATTTAATATCTCAAGTATAACTTCCCTTACTATCTTCAGGACACCATTATTTTAATTTTTGTTACATGTGAGTCACCTCTGTCTACATGCCTGGGTTCTTTCTCTTTAGATTCTTTCCTATGTATATCTATTTTTTGAGCATGCCTGATGTTTTATAATATGAAACAACAAAGGTGCTTTTGCAAAAGGTCTATTTTACTGTCTTGTTCTATGAACAAGAAGTAGTACTGACAAAGAGTATCTATTATTTTCAATTACTGTTTATAGTATTTCCAAGTCTCTGAACAATTAACCAGGCATTAGAAGTTAGCCAGAGGGATGCTAAGTCAGATGAACTAACATAATCAGAACCCACAGCATTTGTCAACAAGAACAACCAACAGCTCCTTGCCATCCCAGCACCAATGTGAAAAAGAACAATTTCTTCAATGGAAAGATAGAATTTAGATCTTGTGCTCATCATTCAATAACCATTTTTTAAACATCTTCTTGTAATCTTTCACATTCCAAATATTTCTTTAATGCTAAGTGCTTACAAAATATATTTCATTAGCAATGTGCATCAAAGCCGAGCACTTTGACTCTATTAACATAAACCACACATTTTATTTTAAAAATATTTTTAAAAGTTTATTTATGCATATAAGAACTGGGCTAGAGGCCAGAGGTGTGGGGGTGAGAGGATTCACCAGAGACAGAGTAGGGAAAAGAATAGGCTGATTGACTGAAATACACTGCTGAGGGGAGCAGTGGGCAAGACAGAAGAGGTCTGCTGCACCATGTAGGTGACCTCCCTGACCAGGGATCAAACTCATGGCTGTGGATAGCTTCATAGTGCTACACCTAAACCCCTTGTGCCAACAGGGAGGCCCCTAAACTGAAAATTTTAAATCTGTGCTCTTGTGATTTTTTTCTTTCAATGCAAACCTTTTGATATAAACTTATTGCTCTTGTGATTTTCTGTTCATTCCTGCTTCTCAGTCCTACAGCTCCCAAGAGTTTTATGTGTTTTGCATAAATATTAATCTAGGTAAAACACTTTGGTACTAGTTTTAAAGCATTTATAATTATTTTATCTAAAATAAACACCTAAATAAAACATCAAGCAGCTTTTTACTTCCTGTTTACCTCGTGTTATACTGTAAAGAATTGAAACAACTTAAAAAAAAAACAAAAAAAAATGTTTGTGAGTTGCTGTTAAGATGCTTAGATTTTCCCTCTGAAGGTCATATTAATAATATAAGTTTAAGATAACCTGTATGCTTAATGAGAGCAATTAACCAGTCAATTTGCTATACTCTTACATCTGACCTTCTATAAAGGAAGTTATCACCTAACTAACACTTTTATTAGCTTTTGATTTTATTTAATAATACATATTTTAGAGTGACAATAAGTCACACACCATGGCCTAATGATGCTATTAAAATTCAAAACACTGTTCATAAAGCAGATTAAGTCTCTTTGCCCTTTATAAGCCACATTTCTCTACATCTATCAGTGGAAGTAGAGAAGTAGAAAGGCATCTCCAGACTTTGCTCAGCAGGTAAGTATGTTTCTTGAATAATCACAAGTCCCAATTCCTTCTGTGCCATTGGTTCACTCAGTGGTTCATGGGACAGATACTACAGTGACTGAATTAAAATGTTTATAGTCTGGTTCTCTGAAATTATAATTTACCAATTTTTGGACTATACCTAATGATTGTGTTATATGTAAATATTATATGGGCATATAGTTATTAAATGCCAGTGCTACAGAAGTTCACAACTAATCTCATTTCCTGAAAACTTGTTGAATTTTAGAAGTCAATTTCAATAAAATATATATCTGAACCTGAAAAATAGTGCTGCATAATGCTGATGTTATTTTTTTCTGCTAAACAAGAAATTACTTTTATTTTCTTCATGAAGAAATATGGTTTAATTTACTATGAATTTTCAAAGGACACGTTAATGCATTGCAGTAAGGAAAAAGAACTTTCCATGTAATAGGATAATGCAGTGGGAATGGAGCACACTTAATGTCTAGTGTTACCATGATTTTCAGTATTGATTAGGGAAATGGACTTAATTGAGTTTTCGTCTAAGCTCCCCCACTAGTTAGTTGGGATCTTGGAGTGAAATTCTATTTTCAAAGTTTAATAAAAATCGCTTTGCCACTCATAGTTTTATATGGATATGCAGTTTACAAAAGAGAATATATATAAAACTATTTATATATATATGCCATAGTTATGAAATGGTTTCTACTGATAAACATGCAAAAATATTTAGAGGTATGCATATATATACTTTAATAATTTAATTTTAGTGATTGGTAAAAGTAGTCTCCTTTATCACACTTTGTTTGTTTTAATTGATTATGTTGGTAATCAATACTCTTAAATGATGATATAGTTTTTAGAAGGGTAGCCACTATTGAGTTCTATATACTTCCACTTTCATATGTAAGAATACAAAGACCATATTTTTCATGAAGGTATCACCTGATCTAAGGTTGTGGTTTGCAAACAGATCAGTCTATTGTAGGTCATGTATTTTTCACAATTTCAATATGTTATTTTTAACTTTCTTCAATGCCTGGCTGAGACCTTCTGAATCATAAACACTCTGCTTTAGGCAACCAATCTATGAAACTAATCAAAACACATTTTAATAATATTCAGTATATGCACATTAAGTTATAAGTCCAGCATCTTCATATATATAGTAAATATACCTTTTCTGTAATACATTTCATGCCAAACAGGTTACATACTTTAGACATAAAATTTATTGGAAATAAAAAAAAAATAAAATAACAACTCTATCTATCATATAAAGGAGTATAGGAAATAATATTACTACTGTGGTTATGTGCACATCTCAAAAAAACACTTCTGTCTCCTACTGTATGTTTTTTAAACTTCACTTACGATCAAAAGAATGGAAACAAAATCCCAAAAAGGGTTATATGAAACTTGTCAAACACCTCACACTAATGCCATGCAACAAAATTCCAGTCCAAACATTATGAAATCTAAGAAAACAAATCCCCATATACTCAACTAACATAATTAATAAATTGGATTCCTAAGATTTTTAATTAAAATTTTCAAGGATTATCTCTATAATTAAACTATATTTACTTTTTGCCACAAAAGTTTAGTTATCTTAGAGACATAAAACCCATAGTCCATGTGCCAACTTTAACAAAATGGGCACAAAATTCATAGGAAATTGGTTAATTTCATTAAAAAGAATTTCTAGTAACTCCATTCATAAATAAAATAAACACTAACATTCACACATATATCTTAAAACATGTATAATTCAGTACGTACATATAGTGTTAGCAATATATTTTATGATATTGATGAAAATCTAGAGAACTAACAACAGACTTCCTAAATTATATTTTTAGAAAATAATCATTCTTTTAGGTAAATATTAGCATTCATTCAAAAAGGATTATTTCTCTTTTTAATCTCATATTTACAGTTTCCATTTTTAATGTTAAAAATAATTCTATGATTTAATAAACTAAGAATACAATGTCACCATTTTAGAAATTCATTCAAATGGCAATATTACACTTTTTAAAAGGTGAGTTTGCAGAAAAATTGACAGTATGATGAACACTCTCCAGCTCTGAATATTTAAGTTCTGATTTGCCTTTGGCACAGGAACTGGAATTTTACTTCGTAAGTTAAAAATAACTTAGTATTTTTATTTGCTATATTATAACTCTTTTGTGTTTTCCAAAATAGATGAGCTCAAATTTGTTTCCATTTTAATTTCGGTGCCCAAACTTATTGAATTTACAAATTTCCTTGGCAAGAACTGAATATCTTTTTGACATATGAAATTTGGTGAACCAAGATCGTAACTAGTACGCACTTCCGGTATCTTTTCTTTCTTAACAAGAGGTGCTATGTTAGCAATTTATTGTAATCAGAATATTACCATATAAAATGCAACTGTTATGTTTGCCCATTTTTTTTTGGTTTCTAAAAGTTCATTCATTGCTCAGCATTACATATACTTCCATATTTGGTGATACGACTAGAAACTGACTTACAAAGAAACATCATGGACCAGGCTCCCTGGTGTCAGCACCGTCAACTATCACCAGCACGAGTTCAATCCCTGGCCAGCAGGCCGACCCACATGGTGCAGTAGCCCTCTCCTGTCTTGCCTACTGCTCCCCTCAGCAGTATATTATAGTAGATCTGTCTGTTCTGTTTCCCAGTCTTTCTGATGAATCCTTTCAGCCCCACATATCTCTAGCCTACACCCTAGTTCTTGTATGCATTAATAAATAAAAATAAGTCTTAAAAAAAGCAAAATATCATGGGATCTACAGGTCATAGCTATAGGCCTTCCCATTAGCATGGATATGAGAAACATATGAGATTAGTGGATTTTATTTTTTATTAACATTAATAGAAATTTTGCATGAGAATCAAATGGAGACTAGACTTCTTAATTTTAAACATTGTAACCATGTGTGTATTGAAATTAAGAACAAAAATGACCGAGAAATGTTTAAAATTGAAGCATGCAAATTAGTTTGAAGTAATTTCCTCTTAATTATATCATGGCATTATATGAATTTTTTTATTCTTAATTCTCACCTCTACCATATAAATCACTTTTTTCTGTTGGCAATAGAAAGTGCCAAGTGCTTCCTATTTAGTAACCAATGCGATACAACACAAATTGGCTTAATGCCTACTTGGTTTTCAAGGTCTAGTGCAAATGTTATTGCTTTCCTGAAGCTTTTTCAAACGCCACCATTACCAGACAAATTTAGTTATTAGTAAAACAGGAGGTGTTATACTTGTAATGCAAAATTCAAACCTTATTTGAACATAGATTCAAATGCATAAGGTACAGCAATATTTTATAAAGAAATTTATGTATGTATATAGAATAATTTATCATTTGAGGGGTTCTGATTGACAAGATTATTAAAAGGTTCATTACAAATTTAATAAAATCCCTTCAGTATAAGCAGTTTTTAGAAATCCTTAAGCAAAAGAAAGATCCTCCTTCAGTAAAGAATGATAAATGAAAAAATATTGAAGTTATCAGAACAACATATTAGGGTTAGACAATGATGTTAGATAAAGGTATAGCATGTTATGGCTAGGAAGAAGAGTATAAGACATTAATAAAGAATATATATTATATTTATTATTATTGCCCTATTTAAAATATAATTTCAAAATGTAATCACCAGCCCTCCTTCTCTGTGGGAAGAAATATGTCATAAATTCATGGAATTCAATCTCTGCCAAAGGAAGATGAAGGGATTTTTTTTTAAGTTTAGTCTATACTAAATGGAACATTAAATAGAATTAAATATATTATTTGAATGTTGTTATTCTTATCTAGCGTTGTCTACCTGATATAAAGTTGATTCTAAGATTTATTTCTGACATTACACTAATTACAATAATTTTAAAAACCTTTCTTTAATTCATAAATTATCATGTGATGTTCAGACTTTTTATAACCATTTTAATTTAAATTTGCTTCCTTATATTACCTTGGCTTTTACAAAATCTGCAGTTGTCCTTCCAAAACTGTCTCTTTGGCAGCCCCTCTCAGGAAAGGTTTGATTAACTTATGAATGGGCATCATGCCATGTAAACAGATGGGGAGTGTGTAAACAGAATATATCTGTCAACAGAGCTTCTATGCCTCTATGCCAGTATAATCCATGATTCCACTCTAAGTAACCCAATTAATATATATATTAAACTGTACACAATTCATATATAAATTCTTTAATGATGAACAGAGACTTTTGGAAGATGCTGCATTTTTTTTTTTAGGCCAGTGGGATAAAGTTCTCTGTATCAAAGCAGCTTAATAAATTAGTATCAAAATCTGCATTCCACCAATCCAACTGGAGACTAAATGACAGCCTAAAGCATTTTAAATCCCAATACTGTTTTATTTCTTTAATCAATTATTAAATGTCTTGTAATATTTAGTCAGTGTAGCATGCATTTTTATATATTATTTTCTAGGCATAGAATAATCTAGTAAGCATTATTCTGACTTTTAATGATGAGGAATATAGGCACAGATTATTCCTTTCTTTGTTGCCATTTTAACTATTAATTATGAAAGAGTATCTCAATCTAATGATAAACTATTAATGTTAAAATGTTAATTGGAGCTTGAAATTGGTTAGCTAAGTATTTAAATAAAGTGTATGTAAACCATCCTGGTTGTTGCTAGTTAGGATTTCACAACTAAATTTTGGTTTCATCATAAGTTTAGCAAGATGGTTTAGGTAGAAGATCAAATACCTTCTACAGGAAATTTTATACCTCTGAAATTGATGATTTGTTCCAGGAACTCAGTTTAGTCCAGAAATGGATGTTTAGGCTGTTGCTTCTCATCCAGACTGGGCAATCTCCTCTTGACACCCAGATTTTATAACCAAAGAGTAAGGCAGAATGAGATAATTATACTTTCTCCCTTCCCAGTTAGTGAAGTGAACAAAGTCTAGGATTTTTTTTTTTTTTTAAAGATCAAACCTTCTTCTGACAAAGTTCTATAGCAAGCTGACTTCATAACTATACTTGAATCTCTTAAAAGTATACAAACATGTATGGAGCTGGAAGGGATTATGCTCAGTGAATTAAGTCAGAAGGCAAAAGAAAAATACCGGATGATTTTGCCCCTAGGAGGAATATAAGAGAACCAAATACTGCGACCAAGGAAAAGAATAATAACAATATTAGTAGTAGTAGTAGTAGTCGTAAATGATAACAATAACAATAAAAATACAACAAAAACAAAGACGAGGACAAACAAATCAGGGACACTTTGTGGGGAGGGGAGAGGGATAAGCTTGAAAAAAAAGTACAGGGGACTGAGGTGATGGTGCACCTATGGGGACCACAACTGATGTCAAATATATATAAAAAAGGAAAAATAAGTTCATTGTTCCATGGTGATGGTGAACTGGTGATGGGGATTTCATGGGGTGAGAAATATACACTAAAATATGAAAAATAATGTAAAATATATATACAATTTTTAAAAAGTATACAAACTGTGTCTTTCTTGCTCTTTTTAAAATCCAATGTGCAACAAGCACAAAGATAAACAATCAAAATACAATACAAAATGAGTTTAAATGTCCTTTCCCCTATATAATTAATAATTAGTGAGGCAGACAGAAAACATTTAGGAAGGTAAAATATTGAAGGAATAAGACATTTGAAGTGCACCTAAAATTAAAACCTTACTCTCTTTTTAGACTAAATATGAGATGTACCGTGAGCTATCCCCAATCAATGTACAAGAGGTACAGTCTCAAAAAAAAAAAAAATATGAGACAAAGCCATTTAGCAATGTGTAAAAGGGCCAGAAAGTCTGATAAGTAAACAATGTACACTACTGGTATGAAATGGCAAATGCAAATGTGTTACCAGGTGGCAATACAAGTAGTGTTCTTTATTCCTGCTCCTCCCCTCTGTCCTGGCTCTCTCCCTCCCTGTGGCCATAGTTAACTCTGCCTAAGTTTTCTTCCCCATTCCATGCTTCAGATAACTACACGTAACTAACTTCAAGTTAAAATCTGGATTCCCAAAGGTTGAAGATTCCTAAATCTTGATTTCCTCAAGTGAAAAGGTGCTAAATTAGTGATAAATTCTAATTATCCTTTACTCTTTCTAGTAAATGAAAAATATATTCAATGTAAAGTTACACTTAAACTAAGTGTAAATGATGTTTCTATTAAGGGCATCAATAATTTGAATTCTCTTAAAAATAGCTTTAAAATAAGTACTTATCTTGTATAAAATTTTTAATAAAAATGTAAGCATAGGGGCCCTTCCTGGTGGCACAGTGGGTTAAGCAACGCACTGTGAAGTAAACTGCAGCCACTACAGCACGAGTTCTATCCCTGCCTCCGTCCAGGGAGGGGACCCACATGGCGTAGCACACCTCTCCTGCCTAGCCTGCTGCTCCCCTCAGGAGTGTTTGTGTTTCTGTCAATCTGCCTATTCTGCATCCTGCTCTGTCTGGTGGGTTTTCTCACCACCCCCACACCTCTGGCCTGCACCCCAGTGCTTGTATGCATAAATAAATAAATCTTTAAAAAAATGTAAGGATAAAGTTAGTTTCTGTACTTAACATATGATCACTTGTCAGTATTGCTGAGAGCCATTAGAGAGGTCAGCTGTGAGAAATTCCCCTAAAGAAGCGATCATGTCTCCTTAAGTCATATTTTAATCCAAACATTTAATGTATAAGTGCCAAACAGATTTTTATTTAATCAAAAATCTCAGAAAATATTGCAACTAGGCTGCCTAATAATTAGGAAAATAATGCTGTGATTATTCCAATCTTGTTTAGGTAAAATATTTTAAGTAATTTGGCTTATCATAGTTTTGGCATCTCAGGAAATATAACATCAGTTAACGAACTTGGCTAAAAGGAGCTCGTGCATAATAAATGGACTACTTATTAATTGAGGGATTATTTTATGGAAGAAGAAATATTAATCCTTTCTGATCATATAAATTGCTTTGATGGGGCTCTCTTTGCCCCTCCCACGGGCATGTACCTGGGAGTCTTTATTCTTTAACTCTTTTTTTCCTAAATAAACAAACAAACAAATAAATAGCTTTGATAATTTTCAGTGACCCAACAATCAAGTGTATCGTCAATGAGTATATTGTCATACACTATGTCTTAATCTATCTTAAATTTCCTTCTGTCAAAAAAACCATACATATTGCAAACTTATGTTTTATGATATCTAACACTCAACTTTTATGCTATATTTTCTTTCAGAGCTGCTTTTCTATTTAGAGTGATAAAACAGAGTCCCTTTTGTGTCCCTTATATTAGACTATTTCAGAGGCATCAACATTATTAGGAAGGAATATGACCTTTCTTCAGAAAATTCATGTCTCAGTTTCATTTATTTTATAATATGCTCATGGATAACAAAAGTTTCTTATTTACATCTGAAGTGAGAAACTGTCATGCAAATCAGAAGTGAATGACTTCTTTGGCATGTTAGTACCAAAGTTTGCATAACTAAGCATTTATGTTGCTATCCATACATAGATACATCAGTATTTGTACATATACACATATGTGCATGTAGTTTTTGTGTGCTGATGTCATATATGTAGTATCTATATGTGTGCCTGCATACATATCTTAAACATACTATATGTAAAATATAGCTTAAGAATGTTTGCAGTCTAATGATTATCATGTGTAAACACTGACTCAATAAATCCATAAATCGGAAATAATACCATCTTGCTTGTTAAATCAATCCTATTAGTGCTATGCTTCAAATTTATTGTTATGTCCTATTCTTTACTTTAATAATTATAGTTACTACATCATTATCCTCCTTTCCTCATTTCTTTTTTATTCAGATTCACTTCTACATTGCTATTGTAAATGTACAATTTGAAATATATGAAAGCCTTCTAAGCCTATGTGTTTTCATAAATGATGATTTAGTTTGGATATGCTAGTTTGAGGTGACAAATGTATACTATGAATGCCAGCACACTGGGGTTTGTAATTTGGTCCATGGCCTATTTCAGCGGAGATTTTTATTGAGCATAGACATGCTCATTTGTTTATGTATTATCTTTATTCTATCCACACAGTTGAGCACTTGTCAAGAGTCACTACAGCATACAAAATTTATTGACTAGCAGAGCTTTTTCGGGGGTGGGGGAAAGGAAGTATCTACTACCGGCTTCATACAATTGGAATTTATTATCTGCTCACAAAAATGTCCTGGGAAGTCATGACTTTCATTGGGTAACTCTATCATGTAGTCATTTTGTTTGGTGCTATGTGCTATTTACAACATGTGTTTTCCAAGACAACCTTACGTATTTATCTCAAGTCAGATGAAAGTAGAGAGACCACAAAGGGTAGTGGAAATATTTGATATGTTAGGTCTAAAAACGTCTAAGATAAATTTCATTCACATTCTTCTGAATAAAATATAACTATTGGTCATATCCAGATGCAAGGAAAGATAGACTAAGTGACCCAATTCCCCTGATGATAATACAGACTTTGCCCAACCATAAGTAGTATTTGCCATAAGGTTTCTCTAATATTTGCAGCCTGGGAAGAACTCAATAATTTTATTTCTCCTGCCAATGGACACCTAAAGAATGTAGTAGAAATTCAAAATAGAGTTGTAATTCTATAATGAAATTCAAACCAGCCTAGAAATAAAGTCATACTACTCTGGCTAACACTCAAACATTCAAGCTTTCTTTATTTCTCATCCATCTATACCACCTTCCTTGTGTTAGCAGGCAAATTTACTTCCCACTTCAAAAGAAAATTGTTTGATATTAAGTCATTCAATCTTTGCATCAGTTTTATCAGTTACATGTAACTGTAATCATACTTTCCCCTTTCCTCCTTTTCTAATACAAGAATTGGTCATCCTCTTATTCAAGGACAAAACTTACACTGGAACCTATGCATTTTGATTTGTTAAGAATGTTAGACAATTTATTATTCCCCAAGCACATTTTATTCAAAATAGCCTTCTCAAATAATAATGTTCCTTAGAAAGTATATTCCATCTCAACTCAAATAAAAATATATCAAATTACCCAACCATTACCTTATATGTTTATTTCTATCTTTACATGACCTCTAATTGATGCCATTCTTCAAAACTAAAATTTCAATCTTTTCTTTCAGAGGTTAGAGAAATGAATCATTAATAAGAACCCTCTACTTATAGGTGTAGCTTGATAGATCATGATCTCTCATTTTGAAATATGAGCTCCAGATTCATGTGGCCAACAGAACCACACTAGTCATCCTAGCAATCAAGTCTTTCTCCCACTGTCACCTGTCTCAATGAATGTCATGACCACCCACTCAGTTGCACAACCTAGAAAACTAATATATCTAAACTTAATAAGCTTAAATATTTTCTGTCATCCCTACAACTTCCTCCCCTTTCCATTACCTTCATGACATCCATTTTAAACACATTTTAACTTCAAAACATGCAATACACAATGTTAATACCAATATTAACATTGATCAAATAATATCTTCTTCCGATAACATCTTTTATTCACTTGTGTTTAAGTGTGTGTATATGTTAATTTAATACAATCATATCAAATGTGTAGATATGTGCATCTGTTACCATAGTAAACATAAAAAAAAAATTCAACATTACATCTCTCCCTTATGTTAGTCTTTGTCAGTCAGCTCCTGCCTGGACCATTGCTACTAACCCCTGGGACCTACTATGCTCATTTCTAAAATTTTGTCATCTCAAAAGTGTTATATAAAAGTAATCATTTATTGTAACTTTTTTTACACTCATAATTTCCTAAATTTATATTGCAAAAATCAAGTTTATTCTTTTTTATTGGTGAGCCAGATTTTGTTTAACTATTCACATCTTGAAGGTATATCTGTGGTATTCCCACTCTAGAACTATTAAGAATAACAGTGCTATTAAGAACAAAAAACTCATGAGGTTTTGTGAACATATATTTACTGTGTTTTGGGATAAATAGTAAAAAGTGCAATTGCTGATTTGTATGGTAATTGCAAGGGATTATTATTTTTAAAAAAATTCTCCCAAACATGTAGCAAATTCCATTAAGATTTTTTCTGAATAGCAGAACTACTTGAGCATAGGAGTGATAATATCTTTGAATAATTCATATGTGCAAATCAAAACTTCACTTGATTTATTAACTGAGAAAAAGCAACAGTCAATGAACCACAAGCATATATTTTACCTTTGGAAAAGTATTATGGGTAGGTCAAAGGATGCAGACAATCACTAACACAGATTAGCATATATGGGTGATATCAAGACCTGTACAATAATTTTCAGATGTTTCTCCCCACATCAAGGTAGACTCTTTCTCAATGTAATCCAAGCTCTTAAGAGAAACATCAAGGCATCACCTGCACAAATGGAGTCATTCTATTTACATACTAGATTCATTTAAACTTTGATCATTACAAGCTGTAATGGGTATTCTCTAGCAGTCTATGCACTGCTGTATATAATTTTTAGGTTTATAAGCAATTTAGACATACAATGTATATTATGTCAAATATATTTAAAAGATAAAATACTATGAGAGAAGATCAACTTGTTTACAAGAGGTACGACCTCATCTTTGTCTTGGTAGTTCATGAACATAGTGGGAGAGGGAAAATAGGCAGCAGACCAGCTAACACCTCCCTTTAAGTTCCCATTCTTGAATTTGGAATACCCTAATTGTACTTTATGTCATATTTGGAAGATGTATAATTTCATATTTACACACACTTTTCACATATATTAGGAAGCATAAAAAGAACTTCTATCCATATACTTTGTCTTTTTTTATTCATTTGAGATTTTACTTAAGCTTTTTGTGGAGAAAAACATTCTGATAAATCTCTCATAAATGTATTTTCAACCTTTCATCCAATTTCTAAAACTCACTTGCAGTCTTGACCTATACATAATATAAACACCACCTTTTCTCGTATTGATGTTTTTTCTTGTTGTTGTCCACTTCTGCAATACCTGTGACAAGAACTTTATATCATAATCAACTTGACATTTTCTTAGGAACATCACTTTACAGAATTTCCCCAATTAGTATTTAGTATAAATTTTATAAAATATAAATATTTCAGTGTGGGTGGCAAAATGCCAAAATAAGATTTAATCAGAGGCCATAAGTGTGAAAAAAAAACAACAACAAAAAAAAAAAACACTACAATCAATGCCTCTAACATTGATATAGGAAAAAAAAAAACAAGAAACTTTTTTTAATTATTATTATTGAGTTAATATCGGGATATGCTATTGTTTGTATTATAAAGTATAAGGCATATGCCCACCACCTAAGAATCCATAGTTCACCACCATAGAATCTTGTGCCCCTCCCTTGTTTGTTCTTTTTCCTCCCCTTTAAAGACCCTTCCACAAATAAAATTGTTAAAAGCACTATAATGCAGGACATGGAGATAATTATCATATCTTTAAATTGATTCACGTAAGTTGAATCTACATGAAGCTGAGTGTATTCTTTTATAACAAAATAATGTAGCATGAATGTTGTCACCATAGCACACAGTAGCTTACTTATAATAAAGAGATTTGTGGAAGATGTGTTTGTTCATCTTAAGGAGCATAAATATTTTTCAATTTCACTGGCTATTTAAGAAAGTCTTCTAAAGTCTAAAATCAGGGCCTCCCTGGTGGCACAGTAAGTTAAGCAACACACTAGGAAGCAAACCGAAGCCACTGCAGCACGAGTTTGAGCCCTGCCTCTAGCCAGGAAGGGGACCCACATGGCACAGCAGACCTCTCCTGCCCTCAGCAGTATGTTTCAGTCAGTCTGCCTGTTCTGCTCCCCACCCTGTCTCTGGTGAATCCTCTCACTGCCCCGGACTCTGGCCTGTACCTCAGCTCTTATATAAATAAATAAATCTTTAAAAAAAATAAGAGCTCCAAAAGTGACAATTTCTCAAATATTCAATTGTGAAATATGAGGATCTAGAAACTAGAAACTCCAAAATACAGACAGAATATTTTATCCTTCCTATAACTATCAAGCCCAATTCTATACTCCTATGATTGTGTGTAATACAATTGTAGAGAGCAGTGGAATATGCACTATCTAAATATTTCATCAGGAGCTTCTATATTCTGAATACAGTCAGACTACACTGTCCCTCCACTATTCTTAGCATACTAATAAATTTATTATTCATAAAACTTCCCTTATCCCTATTCCAGAACTCCTTGAGAACCTTAAAACCTTGAAGTATTTCTTTTAAAAGTCTTACCAAATTTTGAGACACAATTCAAACTCACGCCTTCAAATATTCTTTTCTTAGCTTAAGTCAATTGCTTTTAAAAATTAGGTTTGCATTTTTCTATAGCTTTTACCACATTGATTGGATTTCAAACTCTCTAAATTTGCTTTGAACTTCAGGAAAACAAGGATATTTGATCCACGTTGTTACTTTCATGTTTCCTATGAAGTATAGTGTTCCCAAGAGTGCTCAACACATGTTGATGAACTCCACCACAAAAAAAATTACAAGTTGCAAGCCTCTTCCAACTATGCCCAAAATATGAGCTTCACAGTGTTTCACAAAAAACAGAAAGAACAGTCCTTTGATATACAAAGAACTCACAAGACTCAAGAAAAATAAAGTAAAAAACCCAATAAAAAAATGGGCAGAAGAACTTAAAAGACACTTCTCCAAAGAGGACAT